>SSNP01000075.1:2006520-2034675 GCA_006937955.1 Pachypanchax playfairii | reverse complement strand
AGGTTCGGTGATGGTCGGAGGGTTCGGTGGCTGTTCGGTGATGGTCGGAGGGTCCGGTGGCTGTTTGGTGATGGTCGGAGGGTCCGGTGGCTGTTCGGTGGTGGTCGGAGGGTCCGGTGGCTGTTCGGTCATGGTCGGAGGGTCCGGTGGCTGTCTGGTGGTGGTCGGAGGGTCCGGTGGGTGTCTGGTGGTGTTTGGAGGGTCCGGTGGCTGTTGGGTGGTGGTCGGAGGGTCCGGTGGCTGTTCGGTGGTGGTCGGAGGGTCCGGTGGCTGTTTGGTGGTGGTCTGAGGGTCCGGTGGCTGTCTGGTGGTGGTTGGAGGGTCCGGTGGCTGTTCGGTGGTGGTCGGAGGGTTCGGTGGCTGTTCGGTGGCTGTCGGAGGGTCCGGTGGCTGTTCGGTCATGGTCGGAGGGTCCGGTGGCTGTTTGGTGATGGTCGGAGGGTCCGGTGGCTGTTCGGTGGTGGTCGGAGGGTCCGGTGGCTGTCCGGTGGTGTTCGGAGGGTCCGGTGGCTGTTTGGTGGTGGTCTGAGGGTCCGGTGGCTGTCTGGTGGTGGTCGGAGGGTCCGGTGGCTGTTCGGTGGTGGTCGGAGGGTCCGGTGGCTGTTCGGTGGTGGTCGGAGGGTCCGGTGGCTGTTCGGTGGTGGTCGGAGGGTCCGGTGGCTGTTTGGTGATGGTCGGAGGGTTCGGTGGCTGTTCGGTGGTGGTCGGAGGGTCCGGTGGCTGTTTGGTGGTGGTCGGAGGGTTCGGTGGATGTTTGGTGGTGGTCAGAGGGTCCGGTGCCTGTTTGGTGGTGGTCTGAGGGTCCGGTGGCTGACTGGTGGTGGTCGGAGGGTCCGGTGGCTGTTCGGTGGTGGTCTGAGGGTCCGGTGGCTGTCTGGTGGTGGTCGGAGGGTCCGGTGGCTGTTCGGTGGTGGTCGGAGGGTCCGGTGGCTGTTCGGTGGTGGTCGGAGGGTCCGGTGGCTGTTCGGTCATGGTCGGAGGGTCCGGTGGCTGTTCGGTGGCTGTCGGAGGGTCCGGTGGCTGTTCGGTCATGGTCGGAGGGTCCGGTGGCTGTTCGGTGGTGTCGGAGGGTCCAGTGGCTGTGGGTCCGGTGGCTGTTTGGTGATGGTCGGAGGGTCCGGTGGCTGTTTGGTGGTGGTCGGGGGGGCCGGTGGCTGTTTGGTGGTGGTCGGAGGGTCCGGGGCTGTCTGGTGGTGGTCGGAGGGTCCGGTGGCTGTTCGGTGGTGGTCGGAGGGTCCGGTGCCTGTTCGGTGGTGGTCGGAGGCTCCGGTGCCTGTTCGGTGGTGGTCGGAGGGTCCGGTGCCTGTTTGGTGGTGGTCTGAGGGTCCGGTTCCTGTTCGGTGGAGGTCGGAGGGTCCGGTGCCTGTTCGGTGGTGGTCGGAGGCTCCGGTGGCTGTTCGGTGGCTGTCGGAGGGTCCGGTGGCTGTTCGGTGATGGTCGGAGGGTCCGGTGGCTGTTCGGTCATGGTCGGAGGGTCCGGTGGCTGTTCGGTCATGGTTGGAGGGTCCGGTGGCTGTTCGGTGGCTGTCGGAGGGTCCGGTGGCTGTGGGTCCGGTGGCTGTTTGGTGGTGGTTGGAGGGTCCGGTGGCTGTCTGGTGGTGTTCGGAGGGTCCGGTGGCTGTTTGGTGGATGTCGGAGGGTCCGGTGGCTGTTCGGTCATGGTCGGAGGGTCCGGTGGCTGTTCGGTGGTGGTCGGAGGGTCCGGTGGCTGTTCGGTGATGGTCGGAGGGTCCGGTGGCTGTTTGGTGATGGTCGGAGGGTCCGGTGGCTGTTCGGTGGCTGTCGGAGGGTCCGGTGGCTGTTCGGTCATGGTCGGAGGGTCCGGTGGCTGTTCGGTGATGGTCGGAGGGTCCGGTGGCTGTTTGGTGGTGGTCTGAGGGTCCGGTGGCTGTCTGGTGGTGGTCAGAGGGTCCGGTGGTTGTCTGGTGGTGGTCGGAGGGTCCGGTGGCTGTTCGGTGGTGGTCGGAGGGTCCGGTGGCTGTTCGGTGATGGTCGGAGGGTCCGGTGGCTGTTTGGTGATGGTCGGAGGGTCCGGTGGCTGTTCGGTGGCTGTTCGGAGGGTCCGGTGGCTGTTTGGTGGTGGTCTGAGGGTCCGGTGGCTGTCTGGTGGTAGTCAGAGGGTCCGGTGGCTGTTCGGTGGTGGTCGGAGGGTCCGGTGGCTGTCTGGTGGTGGTTGGAGGGTCCGGTGGGTGTCTGGTGGTGTTCGGAGGGTCCGGTGGGTGTCTGGTGGTGTTCGGAGGGTCCGGTGGCTGTTTGGTGGTGGTCTGAGGGTCCGGTGGCTGTGTGGTGGTGGTCGGAGGGTCCGGTGGCTGTTCGGTGGTGGTCGGAGGCTCCGGTGCCTGTTCGGTGGTGGTCTGAGGGTCCGGTGGCTGTTCGGTGGTGGTCGAAGGGTCCGGTGGCTGTTCGGTCATGGTCGGAGGGTCCGGTGGCTGTTCGGTGATGGTCGGAGGGTCCGGTGGCTGTTCGGTCATGGTTGGAGGGTCCGGTGGCTGTTCGGTGGTGGTCGGAGGGTCCGGTGGCTGTTTGGTGGTGGTCGGAGGGTCCGGTGGCTGTTCGGTCATGGTCGGAGGGTCCGGTGGCTGTTCGGTGGCTGTCGGAGGGTCCGGTGGCTGTTTGGTGGTGGTCTGAGGGTCCGGTGGCTGTCTGGTGGTGTTCGGAGGGTCCGGTGGGTGTCTGGTGGTGTTTGGAGGGTCCGGTGGCTGTTCGGTGATGGTCGGAGGGTCCGGTGGCTGTTCGGTGATGGTCGGAGGGTCCGGTGGCTGTTTGGTGGTGGTTGGAGGGTCCGGTGGGTGTCTGGTGGTGGTCGGAGGGTCCGGTGCCTGTTCGGTGGTGGTCGGAGGCTCCGGTGCCTGTTCGGTGGTGGTCTGAGGGTCCGGTGGCTGTCTGGTGGTGTTCGGAGGGTCCGGTGGCTGTTTGGTGGTGGTCTGAGGGTCCGGTGGCTGTTCGGTGGTGGTCGGAGGGTCCGGTGGCTGTTCGGTGGTGGTCGGAGGCTCCGGTGCCTGTTCGGTGGTGGTCTGAGGGTCCGGTGGCTGTTCGGTGGTGGTCGAAGGGTCCGGTGGCTGTTTGGTGGTGGTCTGAGGGTCCGGTGGCTGTCTGGTGGTGGTCGGAGGGTCCGGTGCCTGTTCGGTGGTGGTCGGAGGCTCCGGTGGCTGTTCGGTCATGGTCGGAGGGTCCGGTGGCTGTGCGGTGGTGGTCGGAGGGTCCGGTGGCTGTTCGGTGGTGGTCGGAGGGTTTGGTGGCTGTTCGGTGGTGGTCGGAGGGTCCAGTGGCTGTGGGTCCGTTGGCTGTTTGGTGATGGTCGGAGGGTCCGGTGGCTGTTCGGTGGTGGTCTGAGGGTCCGGTGGCTGTTCGGTGGTGGTCGAAGGGTCCGGTGGCTGTTCGGTGGTGGTCGAAGGGTCCGGTGGCTGTTCGGTGGTGGTCGGAGGGTCCGGTGGCTGTTCGGTCATGGTCGGAGGGTCCGGTGGCTGTTCGGTGATGGTCGGAGGGTCCGGTGGCTGTTCGGTGGTGGTCGGAGGGTGCGGTGGCGGGTTGGTGGGGGTCGGAGGGTCCGGTGGCTGGTGGTGGGGGTCGGAGGGTCCGGTGGCTGTTTGGTGGTGGTCTGAGGGTCCGGTGGCTGTCTGGTGGTGGTCGGAGGGTCCGGTGGCTGTTCGGTGGTGGTCGGAGGGTTTGGTGGCTGTTCGGTGGTGGTCGGAGGGTCCGGTGGCTGTTTGGTGGTGGTCTGAGGGTCCGGTGGCTGTCTGGTAGTGGTCAGAGGGTCCGGTGGGTGTCTGGTGGTGTTTGGAGGGTCCGGTGGCTGTTCGGTGATGGTCGGAGGGTCCGGTGGCTGTTCGGTGGTGGTTGGAGGGTCCGGTGGCTGTTCGGTGGTGGTCGGAGGGTCCGGTGGCTGTTCGGTGGTAGTCTGAGGGTCCGGTTCCTGTTTGGTGGTGGTCGGAGGGTCCGGTGGCAGTTTGGTGGTGGTCTGAGGGTCCGGTGGCTGTCTGGTGGTGGTCGGAGGGTCCGGTGCCTGTTCGGTGGTGGTCGGAGGATCCGGTGCCTGTTCGGTGGTGGTCTGAGGGTCCGGTTCCTGTTTGGTGGTGGTCGGAGGCTCCGGTGCCTGTTCGGTGGTGGTCTGAGGGTCCGGTGGCTGTCTGGTGGTGTTCGGAGGGTCCGGTGGCTGTTTGGTGGTGGTCTGAGGGTCCGGTGGCTGTCTGGTAGTGGTCAGAGGGTCCGGTGGGTGTCTGGTGGTGTTTGGAGGGTCCGGTGGCTGTTCGGTGATGGTCGGAGGGTCCGGTGGCTGTTCGGTGGTGGTCGGAGGGTTCGGTGGCTGTTCGGTGGTGGTCGGAGGGTCCGGTGGCTGTTTGGTGGTGGTCTGAGGGTCCGGTGGCTGTCTGGTGGTGGTCGGAGGGTCCGGTGGCTGTCTGGTGGTGGTCGGAGGGTCCGGTGGCTGTTTGGTGGTGGTCTGAGGGTCCGGTGGCTGTCTGGTGGTGGTCGGAGGGTCCGGTGCCTGTTCGGTGGTGGTCGGAGGCTCCGGTGCCTGTTCGGTGGTGGTCGGAGGGTCCGGTGGCTGTTTGGTGGTGGTCTGAGGGTCCGGTGGCTGTCTGGTGGTGGTCGGAGGGTCCGGTGGCTGTTCGGTGGTGGTCTGAGGGTCCGGTGGCTGTCTGGTGGTGGTCGGAGGGTCCGGTGGCTGTTCGGTGGTGGTCGGAGGGTTCGGTGGCTGTTCGGTGGTGGTCGGAGGGTCCGGTGGCTGTTCGGTCATGGTCGGAGGGTCCGGTGGCTGTTCGGTCATGGTCGGAGGGTCCGGTGGCTGTTCGGTGGTGGTCGGAGGCTCCGGTGCCTGTTTGGTGGTGGTCGGAGGATCCGGTGCCTGTTCGGTGGTGGTCTGAGGGTCCGGTGGCTGTCTGGTGGTGTTCGGAGGGTCCGGTGGCTGTTTGGTGGTGGTCTGAGGGTCCGGTGGCTGTCTGGTGGTGGTCGGAGGGTCCGGTGGCTGTTCGGTGGTGGTCGGAGGCTCCGGTGCCTGTTCGGTGGTGGTCTGAGGGTCCGGTGGCTGTCTGGTGGTGTTCGGAGGGTCCGGTGGCTGTTTGGTGGTGGTCTGAGGGTCCGGTGGCTGTCTGGTGGTGGTCGGAGGGTCCGGTGGCTGTTTGGTGGTGGTCGGAGGGTCCGGTGGCTGTTTGGTGGTGGTCGGAGGGTCCGGTGGCTGTCTGGTGGTGGTCGGAGGGTCCGGTGGGTGTCTGGTGGTGTTCGGAGGGTCCGGTGGCTGTTCGGTGGGGGTCTGAGGGTCCGGTGGCTGTTTGGTGGTGTTCGGAGGGTCCAGTGGCTGTTTGGTGGTGGTCTGAGGGTCCGGTGGCTGTCTGGTGGTAGTCAGAGGGTCCGGTGGCTGTTCGGTGGTGGTCGGAGGGTCCAGTGGCTGTGGGTCCGGTGGCTGTTTGGTGATGGTCGGAGGGTCCGGTGGCTGTTCGGTGGTGGTCGGAGGGTCGGGTGGCTGTTTGGTGGTGGTCGCAGGGTCCGGTGGCTGTCTGGTGGTGGTTGGAGGGTCCGGTGGGTGTCTGGTGGTGTTTGGAGGGTCCGGTGGCTGTTCGGTGATGGTCGGAGGGTCCGGTGGCTGTTCGGTGATGGTCGGAGGGTCCGGTGGCTGTTTGGTGGTGGTGGGAGGGTCCGGTGGCTGTCTGGTGGTGGTCGGAGGGTCCGGTGGCTGTTTGGTGGTGGTCGGAGGGTCCGGTGGCTGTCTGGTGGTGGTCGGAGGGTCCGGTGGCTGTTCGGTGGTGTCGGAGGGTCCGGTGGCTGTTCGGTCATGGTCGGAGGGTCCGGTGGCTGTTCGGTGATGGTCGGAGGGTCCGGTGGCTGTTCGGTGATGGTCGGAGGGTCCGGTGGCTGTTCGGTCATGGTCGGAGGGTCCGGTGGCTGCTTGTGAATTGTTAAGGATAACCGTACGCAGCCACTAGATGATCTCTTGGCAGTTTAATATCACTTGCGTTTATCTGAAGTTCATGTAAATACTGAATACCTCATTAATGTTCAGTGTTCAGTTCCACAGCTGTGTACCTCCTACTGCTGCTGCTGCTCACTCTGAGGACACTCAGATTGCTGCTGGTGAAGATAATCATACCTCCTTTTTGATGGCAGGGTGTTTTTAGAAAAAAGCTTTTAAATTTGAATAGTCTGATCAGGTCACGGGAGGAAGCCTGTAAAGCTTCAAATATCACCCGCTTCAAGAAGAACAAGAGCGTTTTCATCTCGGTGATGATGTGATGAAGTCAACACCTCGATGCTTTTCATCCAGCTGAAAAATATTTAACTGTGTTGTTACGTCTCTTTTTATCCTGCAATTACGTCTTTCACAGGCTCCAAAAACAAAATGTTTCCAAATGAAGGTTTTTATAAACGTTCCTCTCGTTCTGTGGAGAACAGCTGAACTGGAAGCATCACGTCAGTGTTAGAAGATCCATCAGAGATGATCTGAACCTGTTTCTCTCATCTTCTGGTGTCTTTTCATTCCAGTAAAAACATAAAGTTTAACGATATTCTCTGTATTACAGACAAACTGCTTCAGGACAGACAGGAAGTAAAACACATCAGTAAGTTCTCATGTGCAGCAGGTGATTTGTTCTTCTATAATTAACTTTTTCATGTCATATTTTTATAGGTGGGAGTAGATGACCTCATCATTTTTACATTCAACTCAATAAAAAAAAAATCCATAAATTAAAAAAATGGTTCATTTGGAAAATATTGAAAAAATATTTACTCTTACAAAGCAAAATGATATATTTTCTGGTAAAGTTCTGTGTGGTTCTGATCCATCTTTAATAAAGAAAACAGACTTTGAACCAACGTCTGAGATGAAAAGCTTCACTGATCTTCAATGTGCTTCAACACTGCTTCATTAAACTGCTTCATTATTTACTTTTTAAATTCCTGCTCAAACATTTTAATTCCATTTTTTAACTATTTGAACAACAGCAGCATCTTTCTGGTTCTGCTGTTACAGAATATCATGTTTTTCTCTGATTCTGAGATTATTTGGACCAAATTATGTTGCAGGTAATTTATTTCTGCTGATAATAAGTTCACAGAAACCCACTTTCAAAACTTTTTCTTTAACCTGACAAATGCAAATAAGGTCAAAGGAAAGCCAAATGAAAGCAGCGAGGCCACTGCTGAGTAAAATCTATTTCATGTACCATTTAAAAGGCCCCGTGCCCTGACATCATGTAGCAGTCTTTATCCTCTCCCCGGGCTAACAGCACACCTCTTAACACTTTTAAAAGATGCTTTTCAATTAAGTCTGACTGGCTAGTGGAAATGTAAATGCTAATGTGCTCGTAACTAAAATGGAGTGAGTGCACATGTGTCTCTGCAGAAAGAATTGGAGAAAAAAGCCAATAATGAAAAGAAAGAAGCAGAAACCTCAGAATTAAATTAGAATGAACCGTTCTTTAGCAGAATGACTGATTATAAACACATTCAGAGTCTAAAGAAAAGATCAGCTTTATGTTGTTTTAAAGACATTTAGAAAAACTCAAAGATGCTTTAGGAGCTCTTCTTGTCGACATTCATCACATCCAACAGCTGGACTGCAAAATTATGAAGAAAAAGAAATCATATACAAACAAACTCAAATATATATATAAACATTATTTACAGACCTTCTTGTACTGTTTTAGAGTAAAAGCTGCTGATATGGCACATGTTCACATGTTCACATGTTCACATGTTCATCCTGTCATGTTAAGACCTTCCATGTTTAATCCGGTTGCTGGAAAGTAAATGAGGTTCCTGAAAATAAAAAAATCTATTTTACTGTTTTAGGTCAAAAGAATTAATTCACTCTGTCTTAAATCAGCCAGTTAAACATTATCAGTACCCCCAACGCACACAGAGCCAAGAACAGTATTATAAAAAATGATTCAAACATTTGCAAAAACTCTCCTCATAAACAGCAAAACAGGTGAGAAGCCCCGCCCCCTCAGGTAGACTTCACAGTCCAAACATCATCCGGAGTTAAAACTGACTGAACTGGGATCGACTGACTGACAGCTGATGATGTCACAATAATTATTTTAAATTCTTTGTCTGATTCTTCACCTTCTAGTTAGTCAGAGGTTTGAATCCTGCAGCAGAGGGAGAACTTATAGTTTATTGACATCACGCTCAGAAACACGTCTCATTCTTAGCAGGTGAGTTTCATCAGATCAACCTGAGCTCTGATTCACTTCATCCAGACTTTTACATCTAAATTGGTGCCATTGATGATGAACATTGAGCTGATTAAGTGTTTTGCTGAAGGGAAACTCAAACAGCCCTGAAACAAAAACTGTCTTGTTCTGCCAATCAGTAAGTTTTAGAAACCAGTTTTACTGAGCACATCCCTCAGAGCGTCCATCAGCTGGTTCCCTCAAAACTCATTTCAGGATCCCTTTAACTGTCTGAGTTAGTTTCTGACCTTCTGATTTAAACCGGTCACAGCTGTTGTTCCTTTCTGAGTCTTGTTGAAGCACTAAACATTGATTCTCTTCAGAAAAAAGAAACAACATGAAATCCATGAATTTGTCAGTCCACATGTTGCCTTTTCATCTCCCAAGTGAAAATGTAATCCTGCTTCAGTGTTTGTTGCAGAAGAACTATAAAAACAAACACTGTAATAGTTGTAGAAGGAGGAAAAGAGTGTCAATGAAGCAGCTGCAGACATGCACACTCACCATCAGGATCTCCATGTGCAGATAATAGTGACTATTGATCAGCAGGCAGGTGTTTAGTGACAAAGGGATGATGCTGCAGCATCACATGTCCAAGTCATTATGAATGACTGGTAACCATAGCAACATTAGCTTAAAGGAGACTGACAGGATGAACCAGTAACTTCAAGGTAAAACAACTGAAAACATATTTTCACTCCACAGGATGCAAACACATGTAAGCTGTGGGGCGTGTGTGTGTGTGTGTGTGTGTGTGTGTGTGTGTGTGTGTGTGTGTGTGTGTGTGTGTGTGTGTAGCCACCACCATGGCAGCTCTGGGATGGATAATGTGCTAAACACAGGCCTGGCTATGTTTTCTCCAGATAAACCTCTGGACTTCTGAACACACACACACACACACACACACACACAAGTGTGTTTTGGTATCCTTATGGGGACCGTCCATTGACTTCCATTGATTTTAGTAACTAGATTTATACCTAACCCAAATCCTTTTCCTAACCTTAACCATTACTGATCTATAACTAACCCTAAGACTAACTAAAACTCTATTCACACCATACCTATAAACCTAACCCCTAACCCTAAAAAGGGGAGTCCCCCTCATGGGGACCAGGCTTCGGTCCCCACAAGAACCCTCGGACCCCAGAAAGATAGTAAAAGTCAGGAAACGGGTCCCCAGGAGGTCAGAAATACAAACCCACACACACACACACACACACACACACACACACACACACACACACACACACAAGTGTGTTTTGGTATCCTTATGGGGACCGTCCATTGACTTCCATTGATTTTAGTAACTAGATTTATACCTAACCCAAATCCTTTTCCTAACCTTAACCATTACTGATCTATAACTAACCCTAAGACTAACTAAAACTCTATTCACACCATACCTATAAACCTAACCCCTAACCCTAAAAAGGGGAGTCCCCCTCATGGGGACCAGGCTTCGGTCCCCACAAGAACCCTCGGACCCCAGAAAGATAGTAAAAGTCAGGAAACGGGTCCCCAGGAGGTCAGAAATACAAACCCACACCCCTCCCACACACACACACACACACACACACACACACACACACACACACACACACACACACACACACACACACACACACACACACACACACACACACACACAAGTGTGTTTTGGTATCCTTATGGGGACCGTCCATTGACTTCCATTGATTTTAGTAACTAGATTTATACCTAACCCAAATCCTTTTCCTAACCTTAACCATTACTGATCTATAACTAACCCTAAGACTAACTAAAACTCTATTCACACCATACCTATAAACCTAACCCCTAACCCTAAAAAGGGGAGTCCCCCTCATGGGGACCAGGCTTCGGTCCCCACAAGAACCCTCGGACCCCAGAAAGATAGTAAAAGTCAGGAAACTGGTCCCCAGGAGGTCAGAAATACAAACCCACACACACACACACACACACACACACACACACACACACACACACACACACACACACACACACACACACAGCCACACAAGTGTGTTTTGGTATCCTTATGGGGACCGTCCATTGACTTCCATTGATTTTAGTAACTAGATTTATACCTAACCCAAACCCTTTTCCTAACCTTAACCATTACTGATCTATAACTAACCCTAAGACTAACTAAAACTCTATTCACACCATACCTATAAACCTAACCCCTAACCCTAAAAAGGGGAGTCCCCCTCATGGGGACCAGGCTTCGGTCCCCACAAGAACCCTCGGACCCCAGAAAGATAGTAAAAGTCAGGAAACTGGTCCCCAGGAGGTCAGAAATACAAACCCACACACACACACACACACACACACACACACACACACACACACACACACACACACACACACACACACACACACACACACACACAGCCAAACAAGAAGCAACAACAGACATATTCAGGGACACACAATGTGAACATCTCTAATACAAACAGATTTAGGGAGTTTGTGTGAGTTCAGATGTGGTTTGTGTTTATTGATCAGACTGCAGGTGAGTTAACGTGATCTATTTAAAACACTTCTCAGGTTTTTTCATGTGCAGCTGCAGGATGTTTATGATCTTTATGGTCTACACAAAGAAACGCTATGAAACATGTTGGATGAAGCATGTGTTATTCTGTTATGTCAGATGTTTGGAAATTTAAATGACATCAAATATAGTCCCTGTGATAATATGGAACATTATCATAAAAATCTATATTTATTAACATAATACCTCCACGGGGTGTTTAGAGGGTTGTAGGATGAAAATGCAGCATTTCCTTTAACAATTATGTTTGAAGTAAATTCTAATAAAATATTTATTCTGATGAGCATGACACTAATTACAGGCAGAGCAGCGGGCACCATTGTGGGTTGCCTCATATGGTGAATAGTCTGTAATAGTGAGGCGGGTAGTGTGGAGGGGGCGGAGTCAGTGGGTCAAACAGCTGCTTTGGAGCGCCGGGGATTTTGTTGTCCTTCTCAGGGAAGGAGCAACCGGAGAGGATCGGGGTCCAGAGGGGGTTTGGATGAGTAGTTTTTGTGGCATCAGAGCGCACGTGGGGGTCGCAAGCCTGGCAACCCGACAAGCTGGAGGACTGGTTTCGTTGTTGTAACTGCAGAATCCACACTGGTTGCTGTGGTTTATCAGTTTGTATCATGAGCTGAAGGAACATCACCTGCTGTATGTTCAGGAGCTCAGCTGGACTGAAGGTGTAAACTGGGCGTGGCCAGGGGTGTGGTAAGACCTATAGAAGGCAGACAGGTTGGTTTTAACTGAAGAAATTAAAACTGTCAGCAAACAGCTGAGAATGAACAATAATGACAGGACTGGTTCAGAACAAATCCAAAGTGTGAAACTGGATCTGAGGTTCACTACTGACATAACAAGACATGGACCAGGTGTGTGACAGAAGATCCCAAGCAGCTGTGGACAACAAAAACTGTAGCAGGATAAGAAATACTAAAGAACTAGAAACCAGGAGAAAATAACCTTAGAAGGTTAATTTAATTTAAAAAAAATAATAAAACATATCTGAAAATACTAGTGAGCTACATACAGGAACCAGAAGCAAAGGTTTTCATTTCTAGATTAAAATATGATGCTGTTTTATTCATCTGAGCTTGTTTTGATCTGTTTCCAACAGCTGATGAGATAAATGTCATGTTCTGATGAAGAAAACCTTGTCTGTACGTGCACTAAAGTTTTAGCTGTAATTGCTCTGACAGGTTATTTTTGGAGCTGACTGAGCAGTTCAGGCTTGTTTGTGTGTATTTTTGTTTGAAGTGTGTAGTTGTGCACATCAGTGTGCACGTTAGAGCGTCCTTGACTTCTTGTTAAATCATGACGAAAGTGTTTGGCTGCAAAAAGCGAGTTTGTACTTCATCTCAGCAGGGGTTTTTATCATGCAAGCTCCTCTGCCTCTCTTCTTCACACATGGATGATGCACCTCGGGAACATCCACTCACCGCCTTTCTGAACACCTGCTTCACATTCACAAACTCACACCTGGGAGCTTCCTGGTGCAACTCGTCTCCACTCTGAGCTGCTTGTGGCTCCGTGGAGGATAACGCCTCCTTAGCCAACCCTTTACTTGACTTTCACTAACACAACAAACTAAGTGGCAGCTCCAGTTTACATCCTGCAAGACTCAAATAACTCTTTAACATCCTTTTCAGAGGAGAACTGATGATTCTAGATGAATATCTTACAGTTTAGCATCAGTTTGGTAAATCAAGCATCACTTTAATACAAATACAAAAACACTTACGTAAGTTTAAAAGTTAAAATTTAAAGCATCTGATTGACTGTTCTGATGTCAGAAGCAACATCTGTTTTGATCAACTTCCACCTTTTTACCTGTCTGACAGGAGACGCCATCAGGATTGCATCATGAAACTTTTATTACTGAGATCAGATTCACATGATGCAATGCAAAGACACAACGAGCATGGGGTGGGGGGGGGGGGGGGGGGGGGTGCAGAGAATCTTATATAATTAGAGTTTAGAAAGACTCACATGTGTTTACTGCAGTTATTAAATAAATTCAGCTGCTTTTTAAAAGATTTTCAATCGTTTCATAATTCTGATTGTTTTTAAGCTGAAAACAATGAAATAAACTATTTCCCAAAAGTTGGAGTAAATGTTTCATTCAGGCAGAAAATATTCTATTTGTTTTGTGTTTGAAATAAACACCTTATTATATTATAAATTATTATCAATTGTGATTATAAAATTTGTTTTGTGTCATTTTCTGTGATTTCTTATTTAAGGTTTAATCTTTTCTTAGTTCGACTTTAGAGTCAGATTATCCAAATCATCCACTCTGATGATAAATGTTGTTTTTAATAAAGTTTATTTTCAGGTTTTACTTGCTGCCCTGTGAAGAACTTGTTCAAGTATGTTTAGAAAAGTGGGTCTCTTTTCATAAATACAGTTTATTACTGTATTATTATATGATTGACACCCTAAAACAAGAAAGTACATCATTACAGAGTATTCAACATTTTCTAAAGCCAATAATTTCCTTCATTCAAACTAACAAACTGAACATACACCTATCATTACATTCAATTTGGACTGAAGCTGAAACTGATTGTTTGGTAGACAGTAGCTTATGTTCACACCCTGAACGCCTCGGGGTCACAAATAACATCACATCACATGAGTGAACTCATTTTCTTCACATCATCCACCCAAATCAAATACTTACAGCCTTAAAATGTGGATGATAATGAGAGTGAAAGCAGAAAGCTGTCAATCATGGTCTGATTGAAGCATTTACAGCTAACTGTTCAGGATCTCTGAGAAGTTTCTTTATCTCTTCTAACAAACACACACATTCATTTATATAAAACTGTTTCAGCGTAAACAGGAAGTGAGTGACAGCTTCTTGACACCTGAGCAGACAGTAAAAATAATCTTCAGCCAACTGACAGAAAACTTCCTTAAAATGACAGTTTGAGTTTTCTGAATTAACTGTCCATCCGATTTCCATCTCACACTGTTAGCATGGGGGTGTTAGCCAAATATTTTAGGTTACAGGAGAAAATGTAGGAAGAAAAGTATGAGAGCAGAAAGACGAGAGAAAATGATGGAAAATTAGCGAGTGGGAGAAAATGTCCAATTTAGTCATTTAGACATGACTGACAGCCAAACGAGTCCCAAAACTCTCGAGTCACATCCAGAAACTCACATATCAGTCTGAAGAGATTCAGTTTGAAGGAGGAGGAACACGTCCAGACCACCGGAAGCTGATGTCCAGGAAGTAGTTGGAGACATTGTCCTGGTTTCCTGTGAGTCTTACGTAGGATGCAGCTGTTGCAGCACCTGAAGGGGCCGTAGAATGTGAAGGAAGAATCAACTGCATCGTCTCCAGGGACAGTCTGGTTCTGGATTCAGGTTCTGCTGCATCTCTCACACCTTTTCACAACAAATTCCCTCCCAGAATGATCCAGTTAGTTATCATGTGTGATCAGGAACACCAGCGGTCCGGAAGCTGCACTACATCTGGACCTGCTGTGATACAGACCAGACACGTGATGAGTAAGGATAGATGAGCTGACTGGGTTATCATTCTGTTGTAGGTGAGTGGTACAGCAAGACCTCAGGTGATAACCAGACAAGGAGACGGACCATGACGGGATCCAGAGAAGGTAAATGTACACAGGTAGGTTTTAGGCTGGATCAGGACTAACTTGAGAAGGTCTGTGTGTCAGGTTCTGGGGTTTTTGGTTTGTTTATTTATTAGTGATATTTTGTGAAGTTGTGTTTTCAACTTGTTCCTCATGTTTCTATGTGTATCTAGTGTTTTGATTCATCCCCAGCCTCTAGGTTCAGCTTTTATTTTCTCATGAACTGGTTTCCTGTTTTGCTTTTATTTTGGTTATGTCTGTACTTCCTGTTCTCCTCATGTGTCATTCAGCATCTTGTCAGTTCAGCTTGTCTCTTCAGTCTAGTGTTTTTCCATTCAGGTGTTTGTTTCTCCCCGTGTCCTCAGATGTTTTGAGTTTTGTATCAGTTAGGTTTGGTATTTAAGTCTCTTATATGTGTTAGTCGGCGTTGGTTTGTTTCTTAGTCCCAATCCTTGTCTCAGTCCTCAGTCCTTCGTCTTAGCCTCCTCTTAGCTCTCAGTCTCAGTTCTAGTTCACGTTCCCAGTCTCAGTTCTCAGTCTTGTTCCCCGTCTCAGATCGTCTCATTTGGATTATGGTTTTTCTTTTTGTTTGTCATCTCTGGACTCATTCCTCGGTTGTCACCTCGTGTAAGTTTTTGTTGCTGCCATGTCAGCATTTTACTTTCTTTTTTAAAATCTTCCGTTGTGCCTTAATACTCGTTCAGTTTGTTTTTCTCCACACCCTCACTGCACCTGGGTCCAACATTGCAACCTCACAAACCTGACACTGTCTTCCTCTAGAGCAGGTTTTAACCTTCAGCTGTGGGAGAAGCAGTTAGTGGCTGTAGGTGTTGAGACATTGTGGAGTGACATGACTGAGGTGAGACGACAGAATCATAAACCAGGTAAACAGAGCAGCAGTCATACAGGTGTGTCAAGTTGGTAAAAACAATGATGCAGCTGCTGAAGTGTCAGAAGAAGCTGAAGAAACTCTCTGAACATGTGATCAGGTTGATCTGAAACATCTGCTGCTGCAGCAGCAGCAGCAACAGCTGCAACAGCAACAGCAGCAGCAGCAACAGCAGCAGCAGCAGCAACAGCAGCAGCAGCTACAGCAGCAGCAGCAGCAGCAACAGCAGCAACAGCAACAGCAGCAGCAGCAACAGCAGCAGCAACAGCAGCAGCAACAGCAGCAGCAGCAACAGCAGCAGCAACAGCAGCAGCAGCAGCAGCAACAGCTGCAACAACAGCTGCAGCAACAGCAACAGCTGCAACAGCAGCAGGGACAATGGCCGTCCTGTTACTGGGAACATCACAGAGTTTTTCTTCTCTTAGTTTTGGCGCTCTGCTTTCTTCCTCACACTGATGACAGGTAATATCTTGGTAAAATTGCAGGTGCAATTCTTGTTGTGTAAATGACACCGATGGATCATCCGTTTCCTGTAAAACTCCATCAGGGTGATGAGCTTCAGATCCCCTTCAACCATTCAACACAGCCAGAATGACGGTCACAGATTCGTTTTATATTAACCTCCATTCTCACCCTGTAATGTGATGTGGGCGAAAAAACAGGTAATACAGTATGTGGTTAGATTAGCATGTGTATGAGGCTCATGCATAATTCATTGTTGTATTCTCTGCAGACACATTATCTCCACTGCTGAGACACTTACATCTTATCTATGACTGTATGAATAGAGTGTGTGGGTGATGTTGTTCTTTATAAATAAAACCTGCAGTCGTCACTGACGCTGATCTGAGTTCAGTTCTTCTCTAAACATTTTGTTTTTTCACCTGTTGATTAATAATATTTCTCTTTTAAAATCTCTGAAACTTTCTTGAAGCCACAAACAGAAACAGCTGACTGATTCATCAGACTGTTATTTCAGCTCTTAGACAGATTCTGATCATTTTTATTTGTTTTATAGAATGTTTAAAACTAAATAAATAGAGAATCCCGGGGAGTTTGAAGTTGAGGAATTTGTGTGTGGGAAGTTTGTGCTCGAGGCAAAAAGCTTCAGGCTAAATTAAAAACAACCAGAAAGAGACAGTGGACTCTAAAGTCTGGAGAAAAGTTTATTTTCAAACTTTGTAAAAGTTGTTTCATATTTTTGGAATTATTGATACAACCTTGTATGTTATTACAAATATTTTCACATGTTTCTTTAAGATCTGAAGCAAAAATATTTTTATTATAAGAATCATAAATAAAAACTTCAAGTGAATTTTCTGAGTATAAAAACTAATTTAAAGAAATGCTAATGAAGTATTTTCCAGAGTCAGATTGAGCAGCAGGTGATGATGCATCTAAACTATTTATCTGATTAATGATGGATGTAGAAACAATCCACAGCAGATACACACATCTCTTATCTTCTACTTCGTCTGGCTCAGAAACCTTTTTCTCTCTTTGGATTCTGTTTTTGTACATTTTTAGCATTTTTCCATGACGCCTGCTCAGATTGTGTATGAAAACAGACGGTCAGTAGCAGACCTTCAGGCAGCAGGCCTGAGTGATGGTGCCATACTGAGTTTTCACTCATGCAGCCAAAACTCCCTGCAGACGGTCCGATCTCGAGCTGCACAGTGGAATAAAGAGATTACAAGTTTAATTAAGAAGAATGCAATAAAATATATCAAATGTGTTTTCTTTTAGGTCAAAAATTCAAACTCACCTCCAGCAAAGATTTCAACTGTTTTCTACATTTATGCAGTTAATTCATTTTTAAAAGGATATTTCTGAGAAAATAACAAGACGAGACTCTGAGCAGCAACAAGCAGGTCCAGAAACATGGAAATAATGTTCTAATTAAAAATGAGTCAGACTTGATGTGTTGAACCCTAAAAGTCTGAATTTAACTGGAATAAAACCGAAGTGTCTCACTCAGATGAACAGAAGATCCTTCAGGAACTGGAACAAATCCATGAAAGACCAGAACCAGAACCCAGGAGACGGATCAGTCATCAAGAGATCATGTGTAGAAGGTTTCAGATAAAATCTCATTTTCTGTTTCTGAATTTGTTTTTGTTGGTATTTTACTTTTTAAATCTAATTAAATGAATGACCATTTGACGTGTCTCCTGATCTTCCTGAGATCTGGTCTAATATAGATCTGCTTCAAGCTTTGAGTCTAATCACACGTTAACAAAATAACCATCTGGGATATTTCACATACGTAACTCCAGCCTGAAGCATCATGATGTAACAACTTATTATTATTATTATTATTATTATTATTATTATTATTATATTATATTATATTATATTATATTATATTATATTATATTATATTATATTATTATTATATTATATTATATTATATTATATTATATTATATTATATTATATTATATTATATTATTATTATTATTATTATTATTATTATTATTATTATTATTATTATTATTTCTTTGTGCATCATGATTTCTGTCCATTTTCACGACTCACAGCTTTGAACAAAAAATTGGAAATTTTACATAAAAATGTTCAGCTTGATTGTCACTAATGTGTTTCAAAGAACGCAGAAAAAATTCTCAAAAAACTGAGAAAATGTTTTTCTTTTTTTTTCTTTTTTTTTGGTGAAGCAGGTGAGAAAGCCCCGCCCCTTTTGGAGCTCTGTGGCTCATGTAGACTTCACAGGAAGTTGGATTTTCCACAACAGAGCTGATATTTTCTATCTTTCATTGCAGAGACCTTAATGTTCCTCTTTGTTTTCATCTTCTACAGCGTGGACCTTCTGTCTGAGCTCAGATTGATTACAGGTGGTTGTGGTTTTGCTGCATCCTTCAGGATTCCAGTTCTAGTTCTAGAAGAACTGAAGAAGCTGAAGACTTCAGAGAGAAACCCTGAATGAAGAGCTGAACCTTCTGGTTTCCTGCTGAGTTAATAAAGGAATCAGATAATTAAGGAAGTCGCTCCAGCTGATGGAGAATCTGCACACTGAGAGAATTTAAAAGATTCATCAATCATCTGGTTGTAATGAGACAACACAGTTATTTAGTAGCTTTTTAAAAATTACATCAGCAAACATTTTGGAGTTTTAATGAGTTTCACCTCAAAGTTTAACCTGCACTCATCATCATGTTGTGTGTTTGTCTCATTTCAAACAGGTAATTTAATGAGATATTTTATCAAATCTTTTTAAAGCAGGTGTTTATATTAGAGGACTTCTTGAAATAAAGACTGAGCTGAATGAGTTTCATTTTCATGTATAAAACTCTGACAGATGGTGGGAAACAAACAGAAATGTAAGTTTCTAGAGCAATAATGAAAAGTAATTTTATTCATTACAATACTAAAGTAAACAACCCTGTATTTACTAAAAGAAAGTAATTGTTTAAAGGAAGCTGATAAGTATGGGAGCAGTAACGACCATCTGTCCTGTTGGGAGTGTTATTATCTGTGTGAAGTTAACAGCTGAGAGGCTGGCACATAAATAAATCTCCACTTTTATCAGTTTACACACTGAGAACACACTCCAAGGTGGACGCCTCCCGTTCTGCCACTTATCTCACCTCATACTTCCTCCTCTNACAGCTGCAGCAACAGCAGCAGCAGCAGCAGCAGCAACAGCTGCAACAACAGCAGCAACAGCTGCAACAGCTGCAACAGCAGCAGCAACAGCAGCAACAGCAGCAGCAGCAACAGCAGCAACAGCAACAGCAGCAGCAACAGCTGCAACAACAGCTGCAGCAACAGCAACAGCTGCAACAACAGCAACAGCAGCAACAACTGCAACAACAGCTGCAGCAACAGCAGCAGCAGCAGCAGCAGCAACAGCTGCAACAACAGCAGCAACAGCTGCAACAGCTGCAACAGCTGCAACAGCAGCAACAGCTGCAACAGCTGCAACAGCAGCAGCAACAGCTGCAACAACAGCAACAACAGCTGCAACAGCTGCAACAACAGCAACAGCTGCAACAGCTGCAACAGCAGCAGGGACAATGGCCGTCCTGTTACTGGGAACATCACAGAGTTTTTCTTCTCTTAGTTTTGGCGCTCTGCTTTCTTCCTCACACTGATGACAGGTAATATCTTGGTAAAATTTCAGGTGCAATTCTTTTTGTGTAAATGACACCGATGGATCATCCGTTTCCTGTAAAACTCCATCAGGGTGATGAGCTTCAGATCCCCTGCAACCATTCAACACAGCCAGAATGACGGTCACAGATTCGTTTTATATTAACCTCCATTCTCACCCTGTAATGTGATGTGGGCGAAAAAACAGGTAATACAGTATGTGGTTAGATTAGCATGTGTATGAGGCTCATGCATAATTCATTGTTGTATTCTCTGCAGACACATTATCTCCACTGCTGAGACACTTACATCTTATCTATGACTGTATGAATAGAGTGTGTGGGTGATGTTGTTCTTTATAAATAAAACCTGCAGTCGTCACTGACGCTGATCTGAGTTCAGTTCTTCTCTAAACATTTTGTTTTTTCACCTGTTGATTAATAATATTTCTCTTTTAAAATCTCTGAAACTTTCTTGAAGCCACAAACAGAAACAGCTGACTGATTCATCAGACTGTTATTTCAGCTCTTAGACAGATTCCGATCATTTTTATTTGTTTTATAGAATGTTTAAAACTAAATAAATAGAGAATCCCGGGGAGTTTGAAGTTGAGGAATTTGTGTGTGGGAAGTTTGTGCTCGAGGCAAAAAGCTTCAGGCTAAATTAAAAACAACCAGAAAGAGACAGTGGACCTTTAAAGTCTGGAGAAAAGTTTCTTTTCAAACTTTGTAAAAGTTGTTTCATATTTTTGGAATTATTGATACAACCTTGTATGTTATTACAAATATTTTCACATGTTTCTTTAAGATCTGAAGCAAAAATATTTTTATTATAAGAATCATAAATAAAAACTTCAAGTGAATTTTCTGAGTATAAAAACTAATTTAAAGAAATGCTAATGAAGTATTTTCCAGAGTCAGATTGAGCAGCAGGTGATGATGCATCTAAACTATTTATCTGATTAATGATGGATGTAGAAACAATCCACAGCAGATACACACATCTCTTATCTTCTACTTCGTCTGGCTCAGAAACCTTTTTCTCTCTTTGGATTCTGTTTTTGTACATTTTTAGCATTTTTCCATGACGCCTGCTCAGATTGTGTATGAAAACAGACGGTCAGTAGCAGACCTTCAGGCAGCAGGCCTGAGTGATGGTGCCATACTGAGTTTTCACTCATGCAGCCAAAACTCCCTGCAGACGGTCCGATCTCGAGCTGCACAGTGGAATAAAGAGATTACAAGTTTAATTAAGAAGAATGCAATAAAATATATCAAATGTGTTTTCTTTTAGGTCAAAAATTCAAACTCACCTCCAGCAAAGATTTCAACTGTTTTCTACATTTATGCAGTTAATTCATTTTTAAAAGGATATTTCTGAGAAAATAACAAGACGAGACTCTGAGCAGCAACAAGCAGGTCCAGAAACATGGAAATAATGTTCTAATTAAAAATGAGTCAGACTTGATGTGTTGAACCCTAAAAGTCTGAATTTAACTGGAATAAAACCGAAGTGTCTCACTCAGATGAACAGAAGATCCTTCAGGAACTGGAACAAATCCATGAAAGACCAGAACCAGAACCCAGGAGACGGATCAGTCATCAAGAGATCATGTGTAGAAGGTTTCAGATAAAATCTCATTTTCTGTTTCTGAATTTGTTTTTGTTGGTATTTTACTTTTTAAATCTAATTAAATGAATGACCATTTGACGTGTCTCCTGATCTTCCTGAGATCTGGTCTAATATAGATCTGCTTCAAGCTTTGAGTCTAATCACACGTTAACAAAATAACCATCTGGGATATTTCACATACGTAACTCCAGCCTGAAGCATCATGATGTAACAACTTATTATTATTATTATTATTATTATTATTATTATTATTATANCAGCAGCAGCAGCAGCAACAGCTGCAACAACAGCTGCAGCAACAGCAACAGCTGCAACAGCAGCAGGGACAATGGCCGTCCTGTTACTGGGAACATCACAGAGTTTTTCTTCTCTTAGTTTTGGCGCTCTGCTTTCTTCCTCACACTGATGACAGGTAATATCTTGGTAAAATTGCAGGTGCAATTCTTGTTGTGTAAATGACACCGATGGATCATCCGTTTCCTGTAAAACTCCATCAGGGTGATGAGCTTCAGATCCCCTTCAACCATTCAACACAGCCAGAATGACGGTCACAGATTCGTTTTATATTAACCTCCATTCTCACCCTGTAATGTGATGTGGGCGAAAAAACAGGTAATACAGTATGTGGTTAGATTAGCATGTGTATGAGGCTCATGCATAATTCATTGTTGTATTCTCTGCAGACACATTATCTCCACTGCTGAGACACTTACATCTTATCTATGACTGTATGAATAGAGTGTGTGGGTGATGTTGTTCTTTATAAATAAAACCTGCAGTCGTCACTGACGCTGATCTGAGTTCAGTTCTTCTCTAAACATTTTGTTTTTTCACCTGTTGATTAATAATATTTCTCTTTTAAAATCTCTGAAACTTTCTTGAAGCCACAAACAGAAACAGCTGACTGATTCATCAGACTGTTATTTCAGCTCTTAGACAGATTCTGATCATTTTTATTTGTTTTATAGAATGTTTAAAACTAAATAAATAGAGAATCCCGGGGAGTTTGAAGTTGAGGAATTTGTGTGTGGGAAGTTTGTGCTCGAGGCAAAAAGCTTCAGGCTAAATTAAAAACAACCAGAAAGAGACAGTGGACTCTAAAGTCTGGAGAAAAGTTTATTTTCAAACTTTGTAAAAGTTGTTTCATATTTTTGGAATTATTGATACAACCTTGTATGTTATTACAAATATTTTCACATGTTTCTTTAAGATCTGAAGCAAAAATATTTTTATTATAAGAATCATAAATAAAAACTTCAAGTGAATTTTCTGAGTATAAAAACTAATTTAAAGAAATGCTAATGAAGTATTTTCCAGAGTCAGATTGAGCAGCAGGTGATGATGCATCTAAACTATTTATCTGATTAATGATGGATGTAGAAACAATCCACAGCAGATACACACATCTCTTATCTTCTACTTCGTCTGGCTCAGAAACCTTTTTCTCTCTTTGGATTCTGTTTTTGTACATTTTTAGCATTTTTCCATGACGCCTGCTCAGATTGTGTATGAAAACAGACGGTCAGTAGCAGACCTTCAGGCAGCAGGCCTGAGTGATGGTGCCATACTGAGTTTTCACTCATGCAGCCAAAACTCCCTGCAGACGGTCCGATCTCGAGCTGCACAGTGGAATAAAGAGATTACAAGTTTAATTAAGAAGAATGCAATAAAATATATCAAATGTGTTTTCTTTTAGGTCAAAAATTCAAACTCACCTCCAGCAAAGATTTCAACTGTTTTCTACATTTATGCAGTTAATTCATTTTTAAAAGGATATTTCTGAGAAAATAACAAGACGAGACTCTGAGCAGCAACAAGCAGGTCCAGAAACATGGAAATAATGTTCTAATTAAAAATGAGTCAGACTTGATGTGTTGAACCCTAAAAGTCTGAATTTAACTGGAATAAAACCGAAGTGTCTCACTCAGATGAACAGAAGATCCTTCAGGAACTGGAACAAATCCATGAAAGACCAGAACCAGAACCCAGGAGACGGATCAGTCATCAAGAGATCATGTGTAGAAGGTTTCAGATAAAATCTCATTTTCTGTTTCTGAATTTGTTTTTGTTGGTATTTTACTTTTTAAATCTAATTAAATGAATGACCATTTGACGTGTCTCCTGATCTTCCTGAGATCTGGTCTAATATAGATCTGCTTCAAGCTTTGAGTCTAATCACACGTTAACAAAATAACCATCTGGGATATTTCACATACGTAACTCCAGCCTGAAGCATCATGATGTAACAACNTTATTATTATTATTATTATTATTATTATTATTATTATTATATTATATTATATTATATTATATTATATTATATTATATTATATTATATTATTATTATATTATATTATATTATATTATATTATATTATATTATATTATATTATATTATATTATTATTATTATTATTATTATTATTATTATTATTATTATTATTATTATTTCTTTGTGCATCATGATTTCTGTCCATTTTCACGACTCACAGCTTTGAACAAAAAATTGGAAATTTTACATAAAAATGTTCAGCTTGATTGTCACTAATGTGTTTCAAAGAACGCAGAAAAAATTCTCAAAAAACTGAGAAAATGTTTTTCTTTTTTTTTCTTTTTTTTTGGTGAAGCAGGTGAGAAAGCCCCGCCCCTTTTGGAGCTCTGTGGCTCATGTAGACTTCACAGGAAGTTGGATTTTCCACAACAGAGCTGATATTTTCTATCTTTCATTGCAGAGACCTTAATGTTCCTCTTTGTTTTCATCTTCTACAGCGTGGACCTTCTGTCTGAGCTCAGATTGATTACAGGTGGTTGTGGTTTTGCTGCATCCTTCAGGATTCCAGTTCTAGTTCTAGAAGAACTGAAGAAGCTGAAGACTTCAGAGAGAAACCCTGAATGAAGAGCTGAACCTTCTGGTTTCCTGCTGAGTTAATAAAGGAATCAGATAATTAAGGAAGTCGCTCCAGCTGATGGAGAATCTTCACACTGAGAGAATTTAAAAGATTCATCAATCATCTGGTTGTAATGAGACAACACAGTTATTTAATAGCTTTTTAAAAATTACATCAGCAAACATTTTGGAGTTTTAATGAGTTTCACCTCAAAGTTTAACCTGCACTCATCATCATGTTGTGTGTTTGTCTCATTTCAAACAGGTAATTTAATGAGATATTTTATCAAATCTTTTTAAAGCAGGTGTTTATATTAGAGGACTTCTTGAAATAAAGACTGAGCTGAATGAGTTTCATTTTCATGTATAAAACTCTGACAGATGGTGGGAAACAAACAGAAATGTAAGTTTCTAGAGCAATAATGAAAAGTAATTTTATTCATTACAATACTAAAGTAAACAACCCTGTATTTACTAAAAGAAAGTAATTGTTTAAAGGAAGCTGATAAGTATGGGAGCAGTAACGACCATCTGTCCTGTTGGGAGTGTTATTATCTGTGTGAAGTTAACAGCTGAGAGGCTGGCACATAAATAAATCTCCACTTTTATCAGTTTACACACTGAGAACACACTCCAAGGTGGACGCCTCCCGTTCTGCCACTTATCTCACCTCATACTTCCTCCTCTGGGGACGGAGGTCGTGTAGGAATGTGTAAATACTCAGAATCTGAAAACACAAGAAATAAAAAAACGAAACCTTTCCATCATCAGAAAGATTCAGTGACTGAGATAATCTGTTTTAGATTAACAGATTAAGAGGTGAATCAACAGAAATAGATGGATGTGATGCTTGTAGGACGCACAGGTGCTGCTGGAGGACAGAATGGGGGACATTTAGAGAGACGGGTGTTGTTGGATGTTGTATATTAGGTTGTAGGAAACAAACAGAACTGTGCTGGTACTGATACTGGGACCGTGTGCATCAACAAACAGATGCTGTTTTCAGATTATCTACAAATTCTTCCCTCACACACTGAGAGCAGAATAAATTATACCAAATTAAAAATCCCCCAGACTTCTTTTCTCCTGAACAGACAAACCCGGTCCATGACTGACGGACAGATGGACGCTGGATGTGTTTGTTTCCAGAAACAGGAAGGAAACTCTGAGCTGATTGATCTTTAGATCTTTTCTTTGCTCAGAATGTTCATGAATGTTGACAAACTTCCTCCAAAAATCTAAAGAATTAGCTAATTTGCTTCCATGCATCATGTGGATGCTGCTGGAGATCCTGCAGCATGAAGAATGGAAGCTGACATGAATCATTATTCATCAGCAGATGGACTAATCTCCTGCAGACCAGATGAAAGAGACGCCAGATAAGACAGAAAAGAACCTTTCAGAAGCTTTTCTAGAAGGATCTGCTGCTCTAATCCCTAATCCATTGTCCATTAATTGGCCTTTATATGAACCAGGCTAATCAACTCGGCATCCCTCTGAATCCGTCTCTCAGGATTCACTAACCGACGGTGAAGTTGTCCCTCCGACCATCCCACGTCTCTTCTGTCTTTAGTTTGTCTCACGTGGTAAAAACAGAACTGCCGTCTGTCTGTGAATGTTGTGATCAACTAATCTCAGACTTGTGATTCTAATCTGTATTGTGTCTGTCCTCATCCCTGTCTGTCCTCATCCCTATCTGTCCTCATCCCTGTCTGTCCTCATCCCTGTCTGTCCTCATCCCTGTCTGTCCTCATCCCTATCTGTCCTCATCCCTGTCTGTCCTCATCCCTGTCTGTCCTCATCCCTGTCTGTCCTCATCCCTATCTGTCCTCATCCCTATCTGTCCTCATCCCTGTCTGTCCTCATCCCTATCTGTCCTCATCCCTATCTGTCCTCATCCCTGTCTGTCCTCATCACACTGTCCCAGATTACAGCAGGAGCTCCAGACCTTTTCAAGCACTTTCACAGTTTGAAGTTTTAGTTCTGTCTCTCAGGTCTGTCTCTCAGGTCTGTCTCTCAGATCTGTCCCACAGGTCTGACTCTCAGTACTGTCTCTCAGATCTGTCTCTCAGGTCTGTCCCTCAGGTCTGTCTCTCAGGTCTGTCCCTCATTACTGTCTCTCAGGTCTGTCTCTCAGATCTGTCCCTCAGTACTGTCCCTCAGTACTGTCTCTCAGGTCTGTCTCTCAGTACTGTCTCGCAGATCTGTCCCTCAGGTCCTTCCCACAGAGTCTTAAAGCCTCCATGATGGTTCCACCTGTCTGAGACCTGCTCAGTTCTTCATCAGAGACGTCTTGTTGTTGTGCATCAGCTGATCACCTGATTGCGAGTCACTAACAGCTGTTTCCCACCTGGTGGTTCTTTTCTAACTATAACTCATGTTCAGATATGATAAATAAGAGAATCTAGAAGCAAGGTGTGGAGGATGGTGAAGGTGAAAGGGTTTGAGGAGAAAACAGGAAATGATGGAGTTTGCTGAGCAGTCAGACAGATTTCTGCTGACTCATCATGTGAGGAGTGTCTGCAGCAGTAAAATGAATCTTCCTCTCTGCTTCACTTCATTCCAACTTCACACTGAAATATCAGCACATTGATTTTCCTCTGGTGAAACAGACCTGCTCACGTTGTGGGACATCCAGAATGAGATGTTTGTGTTGAGGTGTGAAGCAGCATGTGTGTTTGTTGATGTGACTCATCACTGTGTCTGCATCTCTTACTAGCAGCTTTCACACGTTTTGATCTGTCAACCCAAACATGCTGCTGGTCGCTCAATGATTCTCTAATCTCAGCTCCGTTACGTGGACGTTAACATCACACGGCTCCTTCAGGGCCACCGTAGCAGCGTGAGACAAAATCTGAATTTAAGTTATTGAGAATAAATGACAGCAGAGCATGAGCCTGAGTTTCTGACCCTCTGACAGCAGATTCATTCTGTAGATTTCTCTCACTGTTGCATTGCAGCTTTTTAAAGATGTCTGCCCTGTAAGTGCTGGAGGTGTGCTCACAGGAAAGCTTCTCTCTGCAGGACGGAGCTGAATGTGATGACTCCATCTGCTTTCTGTTTCAGCTCCGTCTCCTTTCCTCATCCAGCAGAGTGCAAATCCCTGTGGCAGCTCATGCCGCGCGTCACTTCACTCCGACTCGTCCATGCTGTCGGAAAAAAACAGACATCACACCGTTTAAACACAAGCTGTGTCTGTTGGACAGGAATCAGTTTCTGTTCAAAGAAACTGTTTCATATTAATCTTTTGAGTTTGTATTTCTAATAACTTTAACCTTCAAGGCACCCGAATGTTTGTAGGAACCACATTCATGTTATTTTAGTCTGATGTTTAGTGGAAATTCAGGATGCATCATTCTTAAAAATGAGCCTCATCAGCTGAAACAGAAGCTCTGATTGGCTGCTGGTTGTGATGGTTGTTACACAGTTACCAACCCGTCACTGCAGGGAGAGCATTGTTAAGTGTCTCATGCTAAAGTGCACTAATCATTCTGCATAAATTGATTCTTTCTGACTAAAAATGTCCTGAAACTGAATAAAATGATTGTTCTACAGAAATAATTGATCTTTCTGGAAGGTCAGCTGATAATTACAGAGAATCATGTACTTTCACACAATTACTTTTACTTTATAAATAGTTTTCTGTTAACATGAAATAAATCGATAGAAAAAACAAAAGCAGAAAATGTCACGATTTCAATTATTTACAATCTAATATGATAAAATTCTTATTTATGAACATTATAACCCTGCAGTTTAAAGAGCAGGATCCAATATGGCAGAAAGCAGGTTTCCCAGATCAGTTCAGTTCTGCTCATTCTGACTAACTGGATCAACTAAAGGACTGAGCAGGTGTGTCCAGACACATTCTGACCCGATCTGAGAGTTTCACCTCTTTCAGTTTTTGATGATCCAGCAGGTCTAAAGAATCCAGCATCCCTGGAACCACCTGATGGGTTTCAGAATGAGCTCGATAGCTGATCAGCTGTAACTCTGAATGTTAGTTTGTTGTGTTGCAGTCTGAACACAACACAAACAGGAAGTAGCAGCCTGAGTGTGTTTACCTCACAGACAGGTGATCAGCAAAAATGATATGAGTAATTAACATCTTGATTACATTCTTATTACATCATCATCTTTTGTAAAGTTCAGTTTTATGATCCCTCTAAAATCCTCCGTCCATGACCTCTGACCTCTGACTGGACACGCCCATCTGTCAGATGGAAACGCTGAGTGTAAACAGCTGGAACAAATTTGAACTCATAAACATACAAATTCATAAAATATTGATTTAAGCAAAATGAAGAAACGAGAAAAACAAAAACAAA
>SSNP01000075.1:1995750-2006494 GCA_006937955.1 Pachypanchax playfairii | reverse complement strand
AAATGTAACATGTATGTAACACAATGTAACATGTGTGTAACACAATGTAACATGTATGTAACACAATGTAACATGTATGTAACACATGTAACATGTATGTAACACAATGTAACATGTGTGTAACACAATGTAACATGTATGTAACACAATGTAACACAGTGTAACATGTGTGTAACACAATGTAACATGTATGTAACATGTATGTAACACATGTAACATGTGTGTAACACAATGTAACGTGTGTAACACATGTAACATGTATGTAACACAATGTAACATGTATGTAACACAATGTAACATGAGTGTAACACAATGTAACATGTATGTAACACAATGTAACATGTATGTAACACAATGTAACATGTATGTAACACATGTAACATGTGTGTAACACAATGTAACATGTGTGTAACACAATGTAACATGTATGTAACACAGTGTAACACAGTGTAACATGTGTGTAACACAATGTAAAATGTATGTAACACAATGTAACATGTATGTAACACATGTAACATGTGTGTAACACAATGTAACATGTGTGTAACACAATGTAACATGTATGTAACACAATGTAACATGTATGTAACACAATGTAACATGTATGTAACACAATGTAACATGTGTGTAACACAATGTAACATGTATGTAACACAATGTAACATGTATGTAACATGTATGTAACACATGTAACATGTGTGTAACACAATGTAACGTGTGTAACACATGTAACATGTATGTAACACAATGTAACATGTGTGTAACACAATGTAACATGTGTGTAACACAATGTAACATGTATGTAACACAGTGTAACATGTGTGTAACACAATGTAACATGTATGTAACACAATGTAACATGTATGTAACATGTATGTAACACAATGTAACATGTATGTAACACAGTGTAACATGTATGTAACACATGTAACATGTATGTAACACAATGTAACATGTGTGTAACACAATGTAACATGTATGTAACACAATGTAACATGTATGTAACATGTATGTAACACATGTAACATGTGTGTAACACAATGTAACGTGTATGTAACACAGTGTAACACAGTGTAACATGTGTGTAACACAATGTAACGTGTGTAACATATGTAACATGTATGTAACACAGTGTAACATGTATGTAACACAATGTAACATGTATGTAACACAATGTAACATGTGTGTAACACAATGTAACATGTATGTAACACAATGTAACATGTATGTAACATGTATGTAACACATGTAACATGTGTGTAACACAATGTAAAATGTATGTAACACAATGTAACATGTATGTAACACATGTAACATGTATGTAACACATGTAACATGTGTGTAACACAATGTAACGTGTGTAACACAATGTAACATGTATGTAACACAATGTAACATGTGTGTAACACAATGTAACATGTATGTAACACAATGTAACATGTATGTAACATGTATGTAACACATGTAACATGTATGTAACACAATGTAACGTGTGTAACACAATGTAACATGTATGTAACACAGTGTAACATGTATGTAACACATGTAACATGTATGTAACACAATGTAACATGTATGTAACACAATGTAACATGTATGTAACACAATGTAACGTGTGTAACACAATGTAACATGTATGTAACACAATGTAACATGTATGTAACACATGTAACATGTATGTAACACAATGTAACATGTATGTAACACAATGTAACATGTGTGTAACACAATGTAACATGTATGTAATACATGTAACATGTGTGTAACACAATGTAACGTGTGTAACACAATGTAACATGTATGTAACACAATGTAACATGTGTGTAACACAATGTAACATGTATGTAACACAATGTAACATGTGTGTAACACAATGTAACATGTATGTAACACAATGTAACATGTATGTAACACAATGTAACATGTATGTAACACATGTAACATGAGTGTAACACAATGTAACATGAGTGTAACACAATGTAACATGAGTGTAACACAATGTAACATGTATGTAACACAATGTAACATGTATGTAACATGTATGTAACACATGTAACATGTGTGTAACACAATGTAACGTGTGTAACACATGTAACATGTATGTAACACAATGTAACATGTGTGTAACACAATGTAACATGTGTGTAACACAATGTAACATGTATGTAACACAGTGTAACACAGTGTAACATGTGTGTAACACAATGTAACATGTATGTAACACAATGTAACATAATGTAACATGTATGTAACACAGTGTAACATGTATGTAACACATGTAACATGTATGTAACACAATGTAACATGTGTGTAACACAATGTAACGTGTGTAACACATGTAACATGTATGTAACACAATGTAACATGTGTGTAACACAATGTAACATGTGTGTAACACAATGTAACATGAGTGTAACACAATGTAACATGTATGTAACACAATGTAACATGTATGTAACATGTATGTAACACATGTAACATGTGTGTAACACAATGTAACGTGTGTAACACATGTAACATGTATGTAACACAATGTAACATGTATGTAACACAATGTAACATGTGTGTAACACAATGTAACATGTATGTAACACAATGTAACATGTATGTAACACATGTAACATGTATGTAACACATGTAACATGTGTGTAACACAATGTAACATGTGTGTAACACAATGTAACATGTANAATAAAATGATTGTTCTACAGAAATAATTGATCTTTCTGGAAGGTCAGCTGATAATTACAGAGAATCAGGTACTTTCACACAATTACTTTTACTTTATAAATAATTTTCTGTTAACATGAAATAAATCGATAGAAAAAACAAAAGCAGAAAATGTCACGATTTCAATTATTTACAATCTAATATGATAAAATTCTTATTTATGAACATTATAACCCTGCAGTTTAAAGAGCAGGATCCAATATGGCAGAAAGCAGGTTTCCCAGATCAGTTCAGTTCTGCTCATTCTGACTAACTGGATCAACTAAAGGACTGAGCAGGTGTGTCCAGACACATTCTGACCCGATCTGAGAGTTTCACCTCCTTCAGTTTTTGATGATCCAGCAGGTCTACAGAATCCAGCATCCCTGGAACCACCTGATGGGTTTCAGAATGAGCTCGATAGCTGATCAGCTGTAACTCTGAATGTTAGTTTGTTGTGTTGCAGTCTGAACACAACACAAACAGGAAGTAGCAGCCTGAGTGTGTTTACCTCACAGACAGGTGATCAGCAAAAATGATATGAGTAATTAACATCTTGATTACATTCTTATTACATCATCATCTTTTGTAAAGTTCAGTTTTATGATCCCTCTAAAATCCTCCGTCCATGACCTCTGACCTCTGACTGGACACGCCCATCTGTCAGATGGAAACGCTGAGTGTAAACAGCTGGAACAAATTTGAACTCATAAACATACAAATTCATAAAATATTGATTTAAGCAAAATGAAGAAACGAGAAAAACAAAAACAAAAAACACGATGTAACATGTGTGTAACACAATGTAACATGTGTGTAACACAATGTAACATGTGTGTAATACAATGTAACATGTGTGTAACACAATGTAACATGTGTGTAACACAATGTAACATGTATGTAATACAATGTAACATGTGTGTAACACAATGTAACATGTGTGTAACACAATGTAACATGTGTGTAATACAATGTAACATGTATGTAATACAATGTAACATGTGTGTAACACAATGTAACATGTGTGTAACACAATGTAACATGTGTGTAATACAATGTAACATGTATGTAACACAATGTAACATGTGTGTAACACAATGTAACATGTGTGTAATACAATGTAACATGTATGTAATACAATGTAACATGTGTGTAACACAATGTAACATGTGTGTAACACAATGTAACATGTATGTAATACAGTGTAACATGTGTGTAACACAATGTAACATGTGTGTAACACAATGTAACATGTATGTAATACAATGTAACGTGTGTAACACAATGTAACATGTGTGTAACACAATGTAACATGTATGTAATACAATGTAACATGTATGTAACACAATGTAACATGTGTGTAACACAATGTAACATGTATGTAACACAATGTAACATGTGTGTAACACAATGTAACATGTGTGTAACACAATGTAACATGTATGTAACACAATGTAACATGTGTGTAACACAATGTAACATGTATGTAACACATGTAACATGTATGTAACACATGTAACATGTGTGTAACACAATGTAACGTGTGTAACACAATGTAACATGTATGTAACACAATGTAACATGTGTGTAACACAATGTAACATGTATGTAACACAGTGTAACATGTATGTAACACAATGTAACATGTGTGTAACACAATGTAACATGTATGTAACACAATGTAACATGTATGTAACATGTATGTAACACATGTAACATGTATGTAACACAATGTAACGTGTGTAACACATGTAACATGTATGTGACACAATGTAACATGTATGTAACACAGTGTAACATGTATGTAACACATGTAACATGTATATAACACAGTGTAACATGTGTGTAACACACACACATGCACACACACACACACACACGCATGCAAACACACACACACTCAGCCCTTAGCTTGACACTTGAGTATCTTTCCCCTGACCTGGAGGTCGAACCATCTGGTGTCAGAGTTCATGTTGGGGGTCAAAGGTCAAGATGAAATGAGCTTTTACTTTCTGTTTCTACTCATGGATCATCACAGCAGCATGTTACTGAGTTTTAAAACTCAAAGTTTCCTGGTAAAGTTTCTGAACCCTGAACGCGTCTAATTGAAAAGGCTGTTTTGGTTCTGAGGAGAATGTTAAATCCAACATGGCGGTCGCCTCCACCAGAACCTGCTGCTCTGCTTTTGAATGCAGGTTTGCCGACCTCCCAGCAGTTCTGGTCCTCTGCTGCTTGACACCAGCAGGACACAGAGGGAAAATGAAACAGAATAAAATAAAATGAGAATGAAAGCAGACCACATGAGGGGACAGCTGCAGTAATGATATGCTTTTTGATTTCAGAATAACAAGAATGTTTTACAGTCTGGGAGAAACTATCACAGGTTTAATGTGCTGATGAGGTTTCCACCAAAAACACGACAGACCGTCACAAATAAAGATCTGATTCATCTAAATATGGTCACATGTTCATAATTACGTATATGAGTTACACAGCTGAATATCTGCTGTTACATAAAACTGAAAACAGTTCAGATGATTAAAAAGAAAAAAGGAATATCTACCAAAACTCAGAGAGTTGTAAATTATTCAGAACTTGTTGTTTTCTAATATTTAATGTTGGATTTATTCACCGGGCTTCAGCTCCAGGCTGTTGTTTTGGTCTTTTCTTCTGTTTTGTCATAAAGCCAAGTAGACGCCGTAAAAAAGAAACAATAATTCCTGTTTAGATTTCTGATTGTTGTATTTTTACGTGCTCTGTTCTTGAAGATGAATATTGTTTTTGTTGAGTCGAGGTATTCTGGTCTCATACAGTAGACTCACAGGTTCAGAGTCACATGAAGGGCTGTAGTTTAATCCCTCGGGTCAGAGTTCAGGTTAGTTTACCTAAACTTCATGTTATTAATGAGTTTTTACATACTGTCATCTTTAATCTATATAAACAGGTCTGCAGGGCAGCATGATGATGGCTTTACATCATGATGTTGGAACTTGACCAAATGTTTCTGTTTTCCAGTTTTTGATGCTTTTGGCTGAAAACATCTGAAGAAACTGTCGAGTAAAAGCAGCTCATTCATCAGCGCTCTGACGGAATGGATTGATTATCTCTTCACTGATTTATCCAAATACCTTTTATTGTTTTATTTATCACAAATGACAGAATCATTCAGTTTAATCTTCATCTGTTTCTGATTTTCAGTTCCTGTAAAACTTCTTCCTGTGAAGCGTTAGCAGAGCATCCTGAACAGATGAACTAACGTTTCTGCTTCATCTCGTCCTCCCTCGATTATTTCTCTCTGTCCTTCTTTTATTGGACTATTTTGGTCTCAGAGGTATAAAAACAATCTGAAATTTCAAACATAAACTTTCAAAAGTGAAACATGGAGTTTTTCAATGAACAGAAGCGTTTGGTTTTGACACTCGAGCAGGAGATAACATGAAACCATCAACACTGATGGATCACATTGAGTCAAACTTTGATTTATCTTCTGTTAGCTGCTTGTGTTTCCATCATAGTTTCATTTCCAGTGTTTTTGTTTTATTTACATGTATGTCCTTATCTGTGTTTAGCATGTGTTCTATGAAGAGACATGTATTTTTAGGGAAGGTTAAACACATGGATGATTCTGTAATGACAATGTAATCAAACACATCATGCCCCAATAATTAGCTCCAATCTACGGAGCCTTCAAGGGTTCGATCAGCCACACGGTGCGTGTTAAATCAGCAGATGTCAAGTGAATTCATTCTGGGAGAAAAAGTGAAATTTGTTATGTTTTATTTATAACTGTGGGAATCGGAGTCTCAGCTGCAGAGCTGCACTTTCCCAGAAGTCCTGGCTTTGATCGATATGTGGTGACTCAGATGGCTGCTGCACATGAATCACTTCAACGTCACATTAATAACACTGTGATGAACAGTAACACTGCATGATGGGTAACAGCGAGCTGGGGGCTCTTTATCTCTCAGAATAAAATGGTTTATTATGAGATGAAGCTCATTCAGCAAAAGCCGCGTCAAACAACTCATCGTATGTTTTTTATTTCTTTTTGTCGGCCTATATGAATAAAATGATAAAGTTAAGACCCTGATCCTGCTCAGAAAGTGTCACATCACTCATTAATCTGGTTCCATAATCTCACCCCACAGCTTTAAAACAGGAATATTCAAATATGTAGTTTGATCAGGAATGTTAGCAACAACCTTTTACAGTTGAATCACTTAAATAGAAAAAAAACAGCTAAAAACGTCCACAAACCCCCCGTAACCTGGTGGTTACCATGGTGACTTTAACGAGACCCTTGGGGGCGGCGTGGCTCAGGCGGTAGAGCAGGTCGTCTGGTAACTGGAAGGTCGCTGGTTCGATTCCCTGCTCTGCCCAGATGTTGCCCGGCCGTTGTGTCCTTGGGCAAGACACTTAACCCACCTTGCCTGTTTGGTGGTGGTCGGAGGGTCTGGCGGCCTCGCCTCTGTCAGTGTGTCCCAGGACAGCTGTAGCTACAAACATGTGTGTAGTTCATCATCACCAAACGTGTGAGAGTGTGTGTGAATGGGTGAATGACATACTGTAGTGTGAAGCGCTTTGGGGGTCGTAGGACCTGAATAAAGCGCTATACAAGTACACGCCATTTAAAGTTACCATGGTGACTTTAATGAGACCCTTAAAGTTACCATGGTAACCCTAATGAGACCCTGATAGTTACCATGGTAACCCTAATGAGACCCTGATAGTTACCATGGTGATCCTAATGAGACATTGATAGTTACCATGGTGACCTATAGGAGTCACATTGCAGAGAAAATCCTCAAACTCTCTCTAAAGTTTCCCATTTAGTGAACGTGAAAGTAATTTTCAGCTTCTCATTCTTTACTCGACAGGAAGTCCTGTAGGTGTCCTTCAGAAAAAAAAGCTGTTAAACACTGACTTTCATTTGTGTGACTTTGAAATGACCAATTATCAAATAAGCAGCATGTTTGGTTATATAATTTACATGTTTTGTTTTTCAGAGCCGTGGAGCATGAAGAATCGTGACAGATTCATAGACGGGATGTTCTCTTGATGAAGAATAAACCATAAACACACAGAAACCAAGTCAATCACACGTTGCACATTGTTAAATGTTAAAACCTGCTGTTTGGCTGAGTGGCCTCAGTGAGTTGGTTTATTCCCTGTTTGCTAAATGCAGAGCTAATTTTAAATCTCTGCTTCTGAACACAGCCAGAAAAAGTGCCAAGGCTCATTAAACTAGACAATTACTCTGCAGTCGGAGAACAAACTGCTGCCTGATGTCTGATTCAGTTCAGGTGAACTACAGGAGCGTGCACAGGATGCACTCATACACGGCAAGGCCTCACTGATGGACCAGAGTGCACACACACACACACACACACACACACACACAGAAACTCACACACACACACACACACACACACACACACACACACACACACACACACACACACACACACACACACACACACACACACACACACACACACACACACACACAGCCCATTGCACTCATATAAAGATCTCTTCACGTACTTCCTGTTCAGAGGTGGTTCGGTTCCTATGGACTCTGGTTCTACTGGACTTTCAGTCTGTTGGTCTCTTAATAATCTTAATAAACAGGATTTAAAACTTGGTTGTGATTAATGAGTTTCATGTTGGATCTTTCTGACAGGATGGATCATGTGACATGCCACTGACCTGCTGTATGGCTCGTGTTTTCATTATTTCAATTTACATTAATTATTTTCACACAGACAGAAATTAAACTATTAAACCACAAGGTTAATGAAAAGATGAAATGAAATGATAAAAAGCAGCTAAATGTAATTAACCTGCCCAACAGGAAGGTTTTTTTACATATTTACTTTCAGTCTAAAGTACAACGTTGATCTAAATCCTGATTTCTGCAAATTCTAGGTTGTGATCTGATTGTGTTTCAGTGATAAACTGAATATCACCTCACAGCTCGGCTTCACCTCCCATCAGAGACCTCTCAGTTCCTCTCTGGTCACTTTAAAACAAATAAAAGGTTAAACAAATACAACAAACAAACAAACAAACCCAAGATCGACTGATCTGCATGTCTGACTGATAATATATTCAACATATTCAGAGTTTTTCATTAACAACGCTGGTGTCTGCATGTTCCAGGCATGTTTAATGAGAAACAGCTGATTGTTTTCAGTTGTTTTTATGTTTCATGATTGTTGTACACACAACATGTTCTTGCAGCCAAAACACAAACCAACGATGTTCTTTTGGAGAGACTGACTTGAGATTTTCCAATCTGGAGTTTCCTCTTTAAAAACACAAGAAGAACAAATTTAAACTCAGATAAAATCCTCTCAGGCAAACACACAGTAACCTCAGCTGTTCCAGGTACCTCAGCTGTTCCAGGTATCTCAGCTGTTCCAGGTACCTCAGCTGTTCCAGGTATCTCAGCTGTTCCAGGTACCTCAGCTGTTCCAGGTACCTCAGCTGTTCCAGGTACCTCAGCTGTTCCAGGTACCTCAGCTGTTCCAGGTACCTCAGCTGTTCCAGGTATCTCAGCTGTTCCAGGTACCTCAGCTGTTCCAGTTCCAGGAACCTCAGCTGTTCCAGTTCCAGGAACCTCAGCTGTTCCAGGAACCTCAGCTGTTCCAGTTCCAGGAACCTCAGCTGTTCCAGTTCCAGGAACCTCAGCTGTTCCAGTTCCAGGAACCTCAGCTGTTCCAGGTACCTCAGCTGTTCCAGGTACCTCAGCTGTTCCAGGCTCATGCAGGAGGGAACGTTTGTTCCATCCTTCAAACCTTCGTTAACATCTCTTGAAGTCCTCGTATCTGATCTCAAAATAAGAAAGTGTTCCTGCTTTATGACTGTTGTCAGTCTCGGCATCCTGAAGAGAGACTTATCTGATATGTTCACAGAAAGAGTGGATTGCTCAGTCACAAGGACGCCCCCCCCCCAGCCTGTTTTATCTTCACACAGTAACAATCAGCAGCAGAATCAAACTTCCTCACAAAGTCACTTTTAGTTTGTATGTTTACTGGTTTTTTTTTGGGTGTTTGAGTGTTTCGGTGTTCAGATAAGAGATGAAACTAATATCTGTATTCGAGCGCCGGCTCGTCTCTCTGTTCGCTGTGTCCCTTTGTCTTTCTCTTCTTTTCTTCACCTTCATTTCACTTCCATTTAAAATGCATCATTTTTTCTTCCTTTATTTTTTATTGTTTGACTCTTTTTTCAGATTATTTCATTTTTTTCACCTTTTTTCTCTCTTGTCCTGCCTTTATCTTCCTTCCTTCTCTGTCCTCACTCTCTTTGTCTCCATCTCCTTATTCCACCATCTGTTCTTTCCTTTCATCCTTGCTCCAGCTCTCCATCTTTATTGAGCTTCTTCCATCTCCAACTCTCGTCTTATTGTCACACTCTTCTTCCTTTCCGTTCTCTCTTTCTCCTCCCAGCCATCTGTCTTCTCTCTGTTCTTTTTCCTCTTCACATCCTTTCATTTCTCCTCTTCTCCATCAGCCCTGCTTTCTCTTTTCATTCACCACACTCTGCCCTTGTCTTCCTTTCATCCCCTTTCTTCTTGCTGGAATCTCAGATTTCGAGGTCTTTGTTTGGCGTTCTTGACACTTTTTATTGTTTATTTCATGTTGTTCTGAACAAAAAGAGGTAAACAAAACACTGTAGTGTATAAAGTAACTAATCTCTGGCCTCTTTCAACACATTCCTGCATTCTTTGTGAGCTTGAGGCCATTGGCGGATGACTTATCCTTCTCCTTTTGTGTTGTGTTTGGGATTATTGGTCCTGCATAAACCGCTAAAAAACAGCAAGTTATCAATAGAAGTTCAAGGACAAAGACTTCACATTTCAGCTGCTTAAACAGCTTCAGCCAAAAGAAAAACATTGCAGGGATTTGTGTCATGGCAGGATCTCAGCTGAAGTCCCTGAAAAAGTGACCAAAAAGAGAAAATTGATGAGCCTGATTTAGAGCATCTGACCCAGTAAAACCAAACTGAATTCCTGTTTTCTATTTTTACTCCT
>SSNP01000075.1:1958689-1993689 GCA_006937955.1 Pachypanchax playfairii | reverse complement strand
TAATTATGGAAGGCGAGAGCAGCAGAGAGACGCAGACAGGCAGTCGGACAAACATACAGAGAAGATGAATGTGTTCCAGAGCTCGTTTATGTCTGGAGGGAGTCATGAATCTCCTCGTCCAGCTGTTACATATTTTCTCTGCTCCATTTGCAGTGGGTGGACATCCGTTGTGAACATGCTGAACAGCCTTGATTATCTCTCCTCACCAAAAGTGACATCTGGGTTTGGAGAGAGGACGACTGGTGGGAGGAGGTGAGAGTGGCACTAATCACAGATCAGACTTCACAGCTCCGTGGAAACTTCTCACGCGTTTAGAGTTTAGTTTGGAGCTGTCTCACATCAAGCTGCTGCTTGTTTTGTTGGTCAAAGCAGCTGAGAATACATGAGTATAAAGATGTGTTCAGGGACTGCAGGTGATTGGTTAACAGCTGTGAGGATCTAACCTCTGACCTTACAGGAGACTCATGCGAGGACGGGTCTCTGTCATTATTTAGGACTCTTTGATCATCTGACTAGAAATAAACTGAGACGCATCTCGAGTTACTGACTGCATGAACTCGTTACCAGATAAGAAGTAATCTTCTTCTAAAATACAAACAATTATTTCTTTTTACTTACAAATTAGTTTTAATATATCAAGATCAGTTTAAATCAGTTCATTTCACACACAGATCAGATAAAACGCTACAAGATCGTGGATGGATTATCATCTGAATCAAATGACAGTGATGCAAGAGGCAGAAATGATGAATGAAAACCAGAAAAAAAAAAAAAAACTGAAAGAAAAGCAGAGCAGCGTTATCTGTGGAAACAAAGCCGGGAATTCAGAGAGAACTGAGGACGAGACACCTGAGAAGAAATGAGCCTAAAACAAACTATATGAAGAATAAGATCAAGTGTATTAAACAGGAACCATGTACAACAACATGAATCTACTTTGTACCAGTCTTCCATCCATCAGCCTCCCTGTTCAGAAAACTTGACTGGAAGTTGAAAAAAACAACCATTTCAGTTTTTTGAGAATCTTTTTATAGATGAAACCTTAGCTTTCAAATCTGAAAAGTCAAAGTTCAGTTTTTAAAATGAGTCTTAAGTCTGTGGATTAAATAAGCTTTTTATAAATACTGAGACACCTACAAAGAGAAGAGTTAACAGGTGAGTGACAGCCTGAATGCCCCGCCCACAAGAAGCAGAACAATCTCATCTGAAAGGCAGTTTTAGTGAATTTTCTCCACAGTGAAGATAAATTCTGTTTCAGCTGGAGTTTATTTTCAAAGTAAAAGCTGTTAAATATCACCAACATGAACCGGACTGAACTCACATGTGAAAAAAATATAGAAATCAAATAATATCCACAGACAGATGATAAAATGAGATTACTGAAGCTGGTCTCATGCTGTGATGATTAGTGATTATAACCAGTTGTTGTCAAACAGTTACTTGTAATTCTAAGTAATAAATAAACAGGGTGAGAAGAGTGAATGGAACATGGATTCATGTAGTGTTAGATTAGTGCGTGTGCACGAGAACGCACGGTTTGATCTGTACAGTTTGAATAGAGCGATCAGCTGGTTAAACCAGTTTAGTCCTGTTACAGGATCACTTGTTTTCTGGTTGTGAAGAATTGGAGCTGAACCGTGACCAAACGGGCCTGATGAAGGTCAGCTGAAGGTCAGAATCACCTCTCAGATATCCTTCACATTCAAGAATGAAATCACCATAACTAAAGACATGTCACACCTGAGCAGGACTACACAGGTAAGAGATAACCTGAGGAGCTAAAAGCTAGAAGTCAAGGCTCTGCAGACAGACAGCTGCATGCAGTGAGACACAGAGAGACACAGGGAGACACAGAGAGACACAGTGACACACAGAGAGACACAGTGAGACACAGTGAGACACAGAGAGACACAGAGAGACACAGTGAGACACAGTGAGACACAGTGACACACAGAGAGACACAGAGAGACACAGTGAGACACAGAGAGACACAGAGAGACACAGTGAGACAGACTGAGTGATGGCGGGAAGCAGCACTGAAAAGTTTCAGGTTATTACATGTGAGGTTTCCCCGTGGAGAAGAAATGCTCTTCTGCACCCGACATCCATCTTACACAGGGTCAGCTGCACAGGGAGTACACACACACACACACACACACACACACACACACACACACACACACACACACAGTGTGTTTTGGTATCCTTATGGGGACCGTCCATTGACTTCCATTGATTTTAGTAACTAGATTTATACCTAACCCAAACCCTTTTACTAACCTTAACCATTACTGATCTATAACTAACCCTAAGACTAACTAAAACTCTATTCACACCATACCTATAAACCTAACCCCTAACCCTAAAAAGGGGAGTCCCCCTCATGGGGACCAGGCTTCGGTCCCCACAAGAACCCTCGGACCCCAGAAAGATAGTAAAAGTCAGGAAACGGGTCCCCAGGAGGTCAGAAATACAAACCCACACACACACACACACACACACACACAAGTGTGTTTTGGTATCCTTATGGGGACCGTCCATTGACTTCCATTGATTTTAGTAACTAGATTTATACCTAACCCAAACCCTTTTACTAACCTTAACCATTACTGATCTATAACTAACCCTAAGACTAACTAAAACTCTATTCACACCATACCTATAAACCTAACCCCTAACCCTAAAAAGGGGAGTCCCCCTCATGGGGACCAGGCTTCGGTCCCCACAAGAACCCTCGGACCCCAGAAAGATAGTAAAAGTCAGGAAACGGGTCCCCAGGAGGTCAGAAATACAAACCCACACACACACACACACACACACACACACTCATACACACACACACAGGTGGAACTGCAACAGGACGCTTGTGTTCCACCTGTTGACCCTCCTGGTTTGATGTCACACTCATATAAAGGGTCAGGGTTATCGTTCAGAGTTTGTTTCACTCAGAGAGGAATTTTTATGATTTTTTGTGATTTTTCCACGTAAAGTTCAGCTGATGATGTTACTATAAATATTAAACTGTCTAAATTATTTACATGTTTTACAATCAAACTCTTCTTACACTCACAACCTTTTTAGTTCATGAACATATTCTCCATCAGGACGCAGGTATGTTTGTCCTCTACCAGCTGATGTGAGTGTTGTTGCTTCATGATGTTCAAACCTAGAACTCAGTTTTCTACCCGTATGTGAGGTCAAAATAAAACTCTGAAGAGGACGTGATGCCCCCCCCCTTCAGTCTCAGACTGTTGCAACAGACCTTCACCAGCCTTCAGACTGTTTATGAAGATGAGAAGCGTTTGTTTTATGATGACCTGGCTCGTTGCCTCAGATGTCATGTGACTCATCGGGAGATTTCCTCTGTTGAAAACAGCTAAAAAACAGCTAATGAGTTTCTCCATCCTGGATTGCATTGGTTATTATCAGTGAGGTGCAGGGTGTCACATGACTGCAGCTCAGCTCACTTATTCTTGTCTATGATGCCGTTCTCTGACTGGAAGGTGTTTTACACAAAACACTTAAACAGCTAAATCTCTTTTTGATAAGCGCAACATTCGATTTACTCATTTCAATGAGGCAGCAGAGCCCCAGAGCTGCAGTGTCATCATGTCAGAGATGCAAATGAAAGCAATCAAAAGCCTGTGAGCTTATATAAGGTTAGAATGGAGTGGGCAGACACCAAACATGTAATTATCAGCTCAGAGTGACAAATGCTGGTTAGATTCTGTTCAGTATCTCTGGAGAAAATGCACTTCATTTTTCACGTGCTTCGTAAGACAGCAAAGACAAAGTCCCTTAATTCACCTTGTTTACTAAAATAAATGCTATTAAAGGTAAAGTGAAGAAAATAAACATTAACCTAAGATAAAACTCAGCTGCAAAGAAATGCTGACACAAGCATTTTTTTATTTCTTTTTTATTGATCATTGATGTTGAAAAACTCTGGAACAGTAAAAATATGGAACTGTCCCGAGGAAACTCTCAGAATCAGCTGAGTCTTTCTGAGTCCATGATGCTGCGGCTCTTTTATCAGAACTCTCTCTCATAACCTGACTTTTATATTTCAGGTAAAATATTTTCTATATTTTTTCTTCACTCACTCGTTTAGCCCATTTCTGTCTCATTGAGTGGAAGTGATGGTATCAAATACAACACAGTAACTGGCTGTTTCACTGACTGTGAAATGGATAAATACAAGTCTTTATATCAGGACCGATTCTTTTCTTGGCATCAGCATGTTAATGTGAGCTGAGATGATGCTGCTACGATCTGAGCAGAGATACTAACCTTCCATCAGTGAACATCCTGTGAAAGTGATGACGGACCGTTTCCTGTAATAGCAGCTGTTAAAGCCTGAAATCAGCCGTCATCCCGAATGTCGCTTTATAACAACATCAGTGTGCTTCTAAAAACATGAGATCACATAGACAGCACACTGAGCAAAGCCTGTTTATCCAGGTTGTTCATCACCGTTAATGTTCTCAGATACTTCAGCTGCAGAATGACGTCTCTGACATCAAGCTGGTTTGAATGGGATGTAATCAGAGTGGAGAAGCAGCTAGTAGAAGCATCAGCATGTTAAATCTCATCTGAATCCCATCCTGATAGGATCCATTTAAAATGACAGGTGTGATTGGAGTTCGACCAAAACCCCATTGCACTGGACCGAAACCCCGGCGCACGAGGCCGAAACCCCGGCGCACGAGGCCAAAACCCCGGCGCACGAGGCCGAAACCCCGGCGGGCGAGGCCGAAATTCCAGCGCACGAGGCCAAAACCCCAGTGCACTGGACCGAAACCCCGGCGCACGAGGCCGAAACCCCGGCGGACGAGGCCAAAACCCCGGCGCACGAGGCCAAAACCCCAGTGCACTGGACCGAAACCCCGGCGCACGAGGCCGAAACCCTGGCGCACGAGGCCAAAACCCCGGCGCACGAGGCCGAAACCCCGGCGCACGAGACCGAAACCTCGGCGCAAGAGGCCAAAACCCCGGCGCACGAGGCCGAAACCCCGGCGCACGAGGCCAAAACCCCGGCGCACGAGGCCGAAACCCCAGCGCACGAGGCCGAAACTCTAGCGCACGAGGCCAAAACCCCAGTGCACTGGACCGAAACCCCGGCGCACGAGGCTGAAACCCCAGCGCACGAGGCCGAAACCCCGGCGCACGAGGCCAAAACCCCGGCGCAGGAGGCAGAAACCCCAGCGCACGAGGCCAAAACCCCAGTGTACTGGACCGAAACCCCGGCGCACGAGGCCGAAACCCCGGCGCACGAGGCCAAAACCCCAGTGCACTGGACCGAAACCCCGGCGCACGAGGCCGAAACCCCGGCGGACGAGGCCAAAACCCCGGCGCACGAGGCCAAAACCCCGGCGCACGAGGCCGAAACCCCAGCGCACGAGGCCGAAACTCCGGCGCACGAGGCCAAAACCCCGGCGCAGGAGGCAGCAACCCCAGCGCACGAGACCGAAACCTCAGCGCACGAGGCCGAAACTCTAGCGCACGAGGCCAAAACTCTAGCGCACGAGGCCAAAACCCCAGTGTACTGGACCGAAACCCCGGCGCACGAGGCCGAAACCCCGGCGCACGAGGCCGAAACCCCGGCGCACGAGGCCAAAACCCCGGCGCACGAGGCCGAAACCCCGGCGCACGAGGCCGAAACCCCAGCGCACGAGGCCGAAACCCCGGCGCACGAGGCCGAAACCCCGGCGCACGAGGCCGAAACCCCGGCGCACGAGGCCAAAACCCCGGCGCAGGAGGCAGCAACCCCAGCGCACGAGGCCGAAACCTCGGCGCAAGAGGCCAAAACCCCAGCGCACGAGGCCAAAACCCCAGTGTACTGGCCCGAAACCCCGGCGCACGAGGCCGAAACCCCGGCGCACGAGGCCGAAACCCCGGCGCACGAGACCGAAACCTCGGCGCACGAGGCCGAAACCCCGGCGCACGAGGCCAAAACCCCAGTGTACTGGACCGAAACCCCGGCGCACGAGGCCGAAACCCTGGCGCACGAGGCCGAAACCCCGGCGCACGAGGCCGAAACCCCGGCGCACGAGGCCAAAACCCCGGCGCAGGAGGCAGAAACCCCAGCGCACGAGGCCGAAACTCTAGCGCACGAGGCCAAAACTCTAGCGCACGAGGCCAAAACCCCAGTGTACTGGACCGAAACCCCGGCGCACGAGGCCGAAACCCCGGCGCACGAGGCCAAAACCCCAGCGCACGAGGCCAAAACCCCAGTGCACTGGACCGAAACCCCGGCGCACGAGGCCGAAACCCCGGCGGACGAGGCCGAAACCCCGGCGCACGAGGCCGAAACCCCGGCGCACGAGGCCGAAACCCCAGCGCCATCCATCCACCCACCCACCCATCCCTTCCATCCATCCATCAATCCATCCATCCATCCATCCATCCATCCATCCACCCACCCATCCATTCATCCATCCATCCATCCATCCATCCATCCATCCATCCATCCATCCATCCATCCATCCATCCACCCACCCATCCATCCATCCATCCATCCATCCATCCATCCATCCATCCATCCATCCATCCATCCATCCATCCATCCATCCATCCATCCACCCACCCATCCATCCATCCATCCATCCATCCACCCATCCACCCATCCATCCATCCATCCATCCACCCACCCATCCATCCACCCATCCACCCATCCACCCATCCATCCATCCATCCATCCATCCATCCATCCATCCATCCATCCATCCACCCACCCATCCATCCATCCATCCATCCATCCATCCATCCATCCATCCATCCATCCATCCATCCATCCATCCATCCATCCACCCATCCACCCATCCATCCATCCATCCATCCATCCACCCATCCATCAATCCATCCATCCATCCATCCATCCATCCATCCATCCATCCACCCACCCATCCATCCATCCATCCATCCATCCATCCATCCAGTGTTTCTTTTTTCAGTTTTTACTTGTTACTAATTATTTCTGTTTTACCTTTGAGGTTTGAGTCTTACATATTTGCAGATAAAAACAGGAAGGATTAAACACAGAGACATGATTTTGTGAGCAATTGGACTCTAAAATCTGTTTTCTACTAGTGATGAGTCGACAGGCTGTCTGTGTGCTGTTTTTCACTCTAATGCAAATAAAGAGAAACAGCTTCCCTCAGCAGAGAGGTGTAAGGTCACATGCACGGTGAGGGTTTTACTTCTATCCTGAAAGATAAATAATACACACATCTTAAAGCAAGACTTGGAGAAGTGTGTCCATGTTCAGATAGGATGGTGTATTTAACACAGCTGCAGCAAGCATACACACCTTGGTGAGCATGCAACACATGCTCTGCAAAATGAAGACGCTCCTGTCTGTGTTCAACAAGCCCTTAAATCATCTTTGCCAAATCAGAGGGATCAGAGGAAAGTGAGAGAGGGGGAGAGGAAGAGCGATTTCCCTCGCAGGCAAAAAAAACATAATAACTGTATTGTTTTTCATGATGAAAACCTCGAATCCAAGTCTCATCTCCCCAGAGATGCAGTAGGCTTACTCTTCTAAGCTGTTTGCAATTTCAAATACATTTCTGAGTGAGTGTGTGCATGAAACTATGTAAAATATGCATGTGAGAAGCAGATTCTTAGAGAAAGGAAACAGAAAGATGGAGGCAAGGGACCATTCAGGGAAAGGAAATGCAAAAAAAGCTGCAATTATAGTCTCTGCCTCATTTTAATGAAGTGCAAAAGCAATTCCCCCATGAAAGCTGTGGTAATTGCTCAAACTGTCTTATTATGTGACAATCATACTTAGAACAAAATGCAGTATGAAATTGGGAGGAATTGCAAATCAAAGGGAATTATTTTTTGGCAAATGCTTGACAAGTAAAAAATATATTTAGTTGTTATTTTTGGAACAGAATGATTTCCTCTTTCTTCCTCTTTTCTGCTCATTTTGGAGTATCAAGCTGTCCTTCGGTCTCACTGTGCTGTTGTGAGTTTAATTATGGAGCTAAGGATCAGTTCATGGTCCCAGACCTCACAGCTCGGCTCTAATCTGAACATTAGGATCAAAATCTATTATTTTCCTTCTTTCTATAACAAGTTGATCAGTAGAAGCTCAAACAAGGATGTTGAGTTTAATGAGACTCTTTGAAGATGTTTCATTTTGATGCTCAAAGTTGAATTAGATTTTACAAATCCTTATTCAAAGATGTCTAATATTTAAAACTAGTCATGTTTCAGGATATTTGAAGGAATAATCCAGTGTTGGACACTCAAACTGTCACGCATCACCAGTTTCCAAAGCAGGCCAGAGTTTTCTTTTGAGATGGAGAGACTTTTTCAGCGTACAGTTCCTCCCTCAGCTGATTGGAATTCAGCATGTGACTTCTTCTGTTGCTCAGAATGACTCTCGGTCCCCTCAGAGAAGATGAACCTGTTGAGTCCCAGCTCTGGATTTTACTTGGAGGTTGAGAGACCAATTAATGATGATGATTAAATGTGATGGTGAGATTATTCAAGTCCCCTTGTGTCTCCTCACTTGAAATTCAGCGTATCGTGGCAGCGCTCTGCTGAAGCTTCTGCTCCAGGAGAAATGACTTCCTTCCTTTCAGTGGTGGATTTCTCTTTGCATTATTTGTGAGCACTGACAGAAGGTGGTGGTAAAAGGAAGTGCTCACCCTACAACTGACTCCAGCACCATTTATCTTTGATATCTTAGGTGGAGGAGTATTTTCTGTAATCAAACTTCATTCTAGCCGCTGTAGAAAAAAGAGGAAAACGCAGTAAGAAATGAGTAAAATCGATTCAGAGGTGCAGTTTGCACCATAAGAAACAGTTTGTTAATGTAACTAAAGTGGGTGAAATCAAAAGTAAAGGCACATCATGGATAGACAACTTACTGTGCAGTTTAACTCTAAACTGATGCACTTTAGCACATTTGGGTGGTTTTAACAGGCTGATATCTTCATCTTTGTTGTAGCTGTGTGTCAGTGGGTTGTAGCTCAAAGTACATAAATACATCTTCTGAGATCTGCAGGAAGTTCCTCTGCAGACAGAGAATCTGTCTGTTCCTCAGGTTCCTTCTTTGTCTAGTTATCTCTTGTTGGCAAAAATTTCATCAACCACTGGAAGGATTTTAGTAAAACTCTCAGGAATTCCACATCAGGAATACATCTACAGCTGAACAACATCTGTAATCAGTCCAGTAAGATAACACAGTTATAATTAACCAACACAAAAATGGCTGTAGTTCAGTCAAATGTACACATGTTGAGCTAAAATATGGTGTATTATTAACTGACAGTCAGCTCCAACATGAACTTTGAGAGCTAACTGAGATATTTGTCATCTGTTGGAGTCAATAAGTCTGATCTGCGACCATCACAGTTGGAAAACAGGAAGGAGGTGAGAGAGTAAGAGGGTTAGGGTTAGGAAAAAAGACTAGCTGGCAGTGTGTTGGACCTCGGAGAGTTCAGGCTCTTTCAGCACCTGAGCTGCAACAAGATTTCATCTTACACCACCACACTGCTGCTGCTGCTCTCTCGTCACTCTGCTGTCACTCTGCCGCTGCTCTACCACCGTTCTCTCGTCACTCTGCTGCCACTCTGCCGCTGCTCTACCATCACTCTCTCGTCACTCTGCTGCCACTCTGCCGCTGCTCTACCATCACTCTCTCGTCACTCTGCCGCTGCTCTACCATCACTCTCTCGTCACTCTGCTGCCACTCTGCCGCTGCTCTCTTGTCACTCTGCCGCTGCTCTGCCACCGCTCTCTCGTCACTCTGCTGCCACTCTGCCGCTGCTCTGCCACCGCTCTCTCGTCACTCTGCTGCCACTCTGCCGCTGCTCTACCACCGTTCTCTCGTCACTCTGCTGCCACTCTGCCGCTGCTCTACCATCGCTCTCTCGTCACTCTGCTGCCACTCTCTCGTCACTCTGCTGCCACTCTCTCGTCACTCTGCCGCTGCTCTCTTGTCACTCTGCCGCTGCTCTGCCACAGCTCTCTCGTCACTCTGCTGCCACTCTGCCGCTGCTCTGCCACCACTCTCTCGTCACTCTGCCGCTGCTCTCTTGTCACTCTGCCGCTGCTCTGCCACCGCTCTCTCGTCACTCTGCTGCCACTCTGCCGCTGCTCTACCACCGTTCTCTCGTCACTCTGCTGCCACTCTGCCGCTGCTCTACCATCACTCTCTCGTCACTCTGCCGCTGCTCTACCATCACTCTCTCGTCACTCTGCTGCCACTCTGCCGCTGCTCTACCATCACTCTCTCGTCACTCTGCTGCCACTCTGCCGCTGCTCTACCATCGCTCTCTCGTCACTCTGCTGCCACTCTCTCGTCACTCTGCCGCCACTCTCTCGTCACTCTGCCGCTGCTCTGCCACCACTCTCTCGTCACTCTGCTGCTTATCAAAATTGGACAATAGAAGATTGTAAAAATGTTTTCCGGTCGGATTAGTCTCGATTTCTGCTGCAACATTCAGATGGTACGGTCAGACTTGGGTGTCAACAACATGAAAGCATGGATCCATCCTGCCTTGTATCAACAGTTCAGGCTGGTACTGGTGGTGTAATATCATGGGGGACATTTTCTTGGCACAGTTTGGCCCCCTTAGTACCAACTGAGCATCATTGCAACACCACAGTCTAGCTGAGTATTGTTGCTGACCATGTCCTTCCCTTTATGACCACAGTGTACCATCTTCTGATGGCTACTTCCAGCAGGATAATGCACCATTTCATAAAGCTGGAATCATCTCAGACTTATTTCTTGAACATGATAATGAATTCACTGGACTCAAATGACCTCCACAGTCACCAGATCTCAACCCCATAGAGCATCTTTGGGATGTGGTGGAACGGAAGAGTCACATCATGGATGTGCAGCCGACAAATCTGCAGCAACTGTGTGATGCTATCATGTCATGTCATGCAACTGGTGTATTTCATTTTGATTTTATTTTGAAAAGCTACCGGAAGTGCTTATGGGTACAGTGGGCGTCAGCCGTTAGCTTGATGCGCAGGTAACGAGGGACGAAGTTGTACTTAACGGAGCTAACTGCATGTTGTTTAAATTAATTAATTAAGTTTCCTTATCGTTCAACCGAGAGTTATTAATGGACACTTTAATTATTTTTAAAGGCAAGAACACGTAACAAGGTATTTTACTGAGTTGAGCGTCGCACAGTAGCACTCACTAGCTAAGCGAATGACTCGGTGTTTATTTTAGCTAATTAAGTTAACTAATAGCTATTATCTTTATCTTTTGGACTGAACGTGAAAGTTAGCCATAGGAAATTTTCATGAGACCGTTGGACTAGTGCCTGTTGATTACTTTGGATTTTTTTTTTTTTTTCCTGGGACATTGTTTGCTGGAGTTTTGCCTGGACTCGCAGATGAAGAGTTTGCCATCTTCGTCCACGTGTCTGAGGTTGAGGTGAACATGGAGCTTGGACACGTGAGTTGGACCTCAGGTACTTGCTTTTATTTATTCTGTGGCCATTTAGTTTTGGGCCTCACGGCTCTCTAGCATCGCTCGGGCCTGCCACGTACGGCGGGTAGAGTGAGGTGAGTGGTGCCGTCACACTGGGTTGGTGATCCTTGAACAGCTGACAGTGAACATTAGTGTGATTGTTTATATGAATGTTGTTTGAGTGAGTTGAGTCAATTTAAGGTTCAATCTTAAACAGTTGTGTGTTTATGGTGCCTATCTAATATTTAATGAGAGTGAGTTGCCATGTAGACTGTGTAATGTTTAGGAGTGTAAATTAATTTACAGAACTCTATAAAAAGAACAGAGGAGGCCCTGTATGATGGATAAAGGTGGGCTAAATAAATATGGACCAAAATCTCTGAGGAATGTTTCCAGTACCTTGTTGAATCTCTACCAGGAAGGATTAAAGTAAGATAATAAATATAAAATATATAATAAATATAAAATATATAATAAATACATAATATAATAAAGTGGCCAGTGAGTATAGGTTCTATGATAATTTTGATAATTATATAACATGATAGTAGTAACAGCTTTTGTGACATTGCAATATGTGTGTTTCCTTTATTAAAACAATATAATGAACACGGCTCAGTGTCAATCAAACTGTAACTTCTGTTGATGGAAAATTTCAGACTCAACCATCTTGTTATGATTCTGATCAAAGAGAATTAATTTCATACATTTATCCTGACTGGTGTGATATCAGTGACTGTCCGTGATCATTGTGTCATGTTTCTGAAAGGTCAGCATGACCACATGATCAGAACCAAAGATTTCTGCAAAACTTACCTAAACTTCTGCAGTTAATAGTCTCTTCAAGCCCTTTCTTAGCTCTGAAGACAGAAACAGACAGAAAGATGAAAACACAATAACACACAGACAGAACATCTCAAAGTTCACTTTTAGGTGGCGTTTTGGCAGCACGCTGTGCCTGTAATGAGGTCCAATGGTGACTGGTGAGGTGCCGTGGACTGCTAGTCTTTCAGTGTGGTGTCATTTGTAAAAGAGAGACTGGTGACATGATGAACTTTCCAAACTGTTTTTAGGATTAAAACAGATGTTGCAGCTCTAAACTTCATTTATTCAGATGGCAGCACACAGTTTCCAGCTTCAGTGACACAAACTAAACACCTCAGCAAATAGGAAAGTTTATGATGGAGAAAAACTCTAAAGTGACCACGAAATCTTTATTGACTTATGAATCAAAAGGATCATTTGTTTTGTTGGTGGTAGTTAACTGAGGAGCAGTGAGTTTTCAGTGTAGCAGCTGAAATTAGAGCCATCTGTCGGGTTGTTGGAATAATGAGCTGCACTTATGAAGTCTTCGATAGCTGCTCTGTACACTGGACTGTTTAATTAGTATTTAAACACATCTTCACAGCAGGTTTGTGTGTGTGTGAGATGGAGCTGAACTTTACAACTCAGATGAAAGTTATAACTTGAGCTGATTCCTGCAGAATTATAATGTGATGTTGTTATACAACGTGTGAACATAGATGCTGACCAACATTTACGTGTCATATTTGTGCTACTTTTATGCAGGAAATAATTTGGTAGAAAGGAATTAATCAGCTATAAGATCTTTTTTGATGAAGGTCTCAGGTTTTCCTCAACATGATGCACATGTAACATAAGAGTCTGATAACTCTGATGGGCCCACATGGAATCTGTATGTTTCTACAGTGTTTCATGTTGGAGACATGACGATTTCACTCACATCAGCTGGAAGAAAACAAACATACCTGAGTTCTGATGGAGAATGTGTTTATGGACTAAAGGTTTTGAGTATAAGAAGAGTCTGATTGTAAAACAAACATTTAGACCGTTTAATAGTCATAGTAACATCATCAGCTGAACTTTCTGTGAGAAAAAAATTCCAAAAATCATAAATCTCACCTCTGACTATTTATTTTCAGCTTCTCATTCTTTAACTAACAGGAAGTCCTGTAGGTGCCCTTCAGAAATAAAAGCTGTTTAACACTGACTTTCATTTGTGTGACTTTGAAATGACCCATGCATGACTGCTTCTGACATAAATAAATTGCTAAAAGTTAACACCAAAGTCTCAGTCTTTCCAAATTGAGTTTATTGGACCGTTTCGTGTGATCAAATGATTCCAGTGTTCAATGTGAGCTGAAAGACAAACGTTCAAGCCATTAACTGAAAAACACAAACAGACTCTCATCTGCTCAGATTAAAACCTGACAGAATAAAGTGATTGTTACTGATTCAGGTCTGAGCTGCCGAGAGAAACTGTAATCTGAGATTACACACAGCATTTCATTTCATGCTGAAGGTGTGTTCCAACTTGTGCATGTTTTGCTTATGATCCATGTGCACAGATTCAGAAATGGAATGCAGCCCTTTGCTAAACCTGCCACATGTAAAGTTTTTCTTAAAGAAGTCAGCTTACAGAACTGATCCCATTTAGATAAAATACTGGAGCTGGATGATAACATCACCTGAAACCTAAAACCCTTACACACACGGAGCTTTTTCAGGTGTTGGGGTTGAACTACCACGACCAGCATGTAGCATGTAGCTCTGTAAACATCTGCTGACATGCAGCATCTCACTGTGTTTAGTCTCAAATAAGACATTTTCAGGGTTTTTCGTGGCTCAAATTGAGGCAGAGGTGGTACCATCCTGACCATGCGCCAGCACATGCATACTCTGTGCATTCAACTGCCTCACACGCAAAATAATTATTAGTTAAGCGTTCTAATTAGGGATGCATCAATACAGGTATCGGCCTAGATACCGTCTAATGTACATGTTTTGGTTAAAGTTAACAGATACCATAAACCGATACTTAAAATATGATAACTCTGCAATAAAGTCATAAAAAATAGTTCATTTTCTCTTTATATTTTAGTTTTATGGTCATTTCATATTTTACATCTGTTAATTTGTCTTAGTTATGTTTGGTTAGGAAAGTCTGGTGCCTTTAGTCTCTTCAGGAAAACTATAAGGTGGAAGTTTATTAATTCACCAATAGTATCGGATTGGTAAAATTAACTGAGAAAAGCAGAGGTTCTGTAAGGGTCGGGTAGTGCGTTGGACAAGGATGCAGAAAGAGGTCGATATTTTCTATGATGACAAAAAGGCGTGGCATGACGTGACTGGGCTGTGACAGGTGTGGGACACTGGGTATTGAAGTTGGCTTGAGGAGGGTGTGGCATGACGTGACTGGGCTGTGACAGGTGTGGGACACTGGGTATTGAAGTTGGCTTGAGGAGGGCGTGGCATGACGTGACTGGGCTGTGATAAGTGTGGGACACTGGGTATTGAAGTTGGCCTGAGGAGGGCGTGGCATGACGTGACTGGGCTGTGACAGGTGTGGGACACTGGGTATTGAAGTTGGCTTGAGGAGGGCGTGGCATGACCTGACTGGGCTGTGACAGGTGTGGGACACTGTGTATTGAAGTTGGCTTGAGGAGGGCGTGGCATGACGTGACTGGGCTGTGACAGGTGTGGGACACTGGGTATTGAAGTTGGCTTGAGGAGGGCGTGGCATGACGTGACTGGGCTGTGACAGGTGTGGGACACTGGGTATTGAAGTTGACTTGAGGAGGGTGTGGCAATGACGTGACTGGGCTGTGACAGGTGTGGGACACTGGGTATTGAAGTTGGCCTGAGGAGGGCGTGGCATGACGTGATTGGGCTGTGACAGGTGTGGGACACTGGGTATTGAAGTTGGCCTGAGGAGGGCGTGGCATGACGTGACTGGGCTGTGACAGGTGTGGGACACTGGGTATTGAGGTTGGCTGGAGGGGGCGTGGCATGACGTGATTGGGCTGTGACAGGTGTGGGACACTGGGTTTTGAAGTTGGCTTGAGGAGGGCGTGGCATGACGTGACTGGGCTGTGACAGGTGTGGGACACTGGGTATTGAAGTTGGCTTGAGGAGGGCGTGGCATGACCTGACTGGGCTGTGACAGGTGTGGGACACTGGGTATTGAAGTTGGCCTGAGGAGGGCGTGGCATGACGTGATTGGGCTGTGACAGGTGTGGGACACTGGGTTTTGAAGTTGGCCTGAGGAGGGCGTGGCATGACGTGATTGGGCTGTGACAGGTGTGGGACACTAGGTTTTGAAGTTGGCCTGAGGAGGGCGTGGCATGACGTGACTGGGCTGTGACAGGTGTGGGACACTGGGTATTGAAGTTGGCCTGAGGGGGGCGTGGCATGACGTGATTGGGCTGTGACAGGTGTGGGACACTGGGTATTGAAGTTGGCCTGAGGAGGGCGTGGCATGACCTGACTGGGCTGTGACAGGTGTGGGACACTGGGTATTGAAGTTGGCCTGAGGAGGGCGTGGCATGACGTGACTGGGCTGTGACAGGTGTGGGACACTGGGTGTTGAAGTTGGCCTGAGGAGGGCGTGGCATGACCTGACTGGGCTGTGACAGGTGTGGGACACTGGGTATTGAAGTTGGCCTGAGGAGGGCGTGGCATGACGTGATTGGGCTGTGACAGGTGTGGGACACTGGGTATTGAAGTTGGCCTGAGGAGGGTGTGGCATGACGTGACTGGGCTGTGACAGGTGTGGGACACTGGGTATTGAAGTTGGCCTGAGGAGGGCGTGGCATGACGTGACTGGGCTGTGACAGGTGTGGGACACTGGGTATTGAAGTTGGCCTGAGGAGGGCGTGGCATGACGTGACTGGGCTGTGACAGGTGTAGGACATGAAGCATGGCTGCAGGAGACAGTGAGTGAGCAGGAATGGTAGAACATGACCTGAATAATCCTGATTCATGGCACTTGAATTACATTTGAAATCATTTCATTGATATTTGCACTGTGGTGGCGTGATCGTGGATATTTAGTAAATCTCCTGTCAGACAGACGTGAAACATTTACTGCTGTTTGCTGTGATTTTGTATCTGGAGTGTCCGAACTGCAGAAACGGCCACAAGTCTTCCCCACACCTCGACTCCTGTGTGACGTCACGTCTCTGCAATGTGTCGGTGCTCGTTCACATCCAGGAGGGGGTAATTGAGGGCAGAAACACCTTCCTGACCCAAACACTCATCTTTAGTAACCCGCCTGCTTTAATGCACAGTGGTTTTTAGCTCACAATCACTCCTGTATGATTTACTCTGATATAATAAATGGGGCATGGTGATGTTATGAATCCCCCAGAATCATTCATGGGTCCTTCAGAGAGCGCCTCAGTGTTGCACAGGGGTAATGATCCAGAATAAATTATTGCTTTGAAAATGTAGCAGAATCATTTGCAAAATGATAAACAGAAACTGGCAGGTGGGCGAGTGTTTAACGAGGCTGACGTGTTACTGAAGGTCACGGCTTTACGCTGTGAAAAGCAGCCATGTGTGATAGAAACTCACTGAGCACAAACAAGACCAAATATGACAAAACAGTGAAAAACTCACTGCACTGAGCCGTCACATGACTTCAAACAAATCAACACACGATCAGAAGGAAATAAAAAGCATGAAAACACAAGAGAGAATTACTCAAAACTCAAAATCCTCTATAGGAAACACGAGGTGCAGGTAACAAGCAGCCAGGTGGGATGAAGACTAAAATGAGCCTGTCAGGCTGTTTAAGCTGTTTAACTGTAAAGTAATCAGGATGTGTGGAACCAGCAGGAACTCACAGGCTTGGACAAAACTGTTACTGAGAAACTGAATCAAGATTTAAGCTGATCAGGTTGTTGTTTTTATTTCATTCCTTTATTTGTTTAGTTTTTGATTTCCCTCTCTGGTTGGCAGCTTGTTGTATTTTACACTGAATGTGACACTTTTTAAACCCATAAAAACAGATTTTTATTTCATGTAAAACAGACACTATAAAAAATTTTCAGCCAGTATAATAAAAACCTCACAGATACAAAGCACCAGCTGAAAATGCAAGGACACTTCCTGTGTAAGAGCGTCAGATTATGTAATGATGACGATTTGCTACTTAAAACAGCAGCTGTTGAAGCACCCAAGATAAATGAAGAACAAATTGAAACCTGATTGGCTAAATGATCTCCAGAGTTGGTCTGAGATGCTAGCTAACTGCCTGTATTAATCCCACCAATCACATGACACGCTGCACACACAGGGCTGAACCTGCTGAGGTCAGATTAACATCAGCAGGTCATTTGTTCAGGATTAAAACATGTTAAGACCGTATAAATACATTATTACATTATCTGTTAGCTGAGAAAGCTGCTATATTTAAGACTGAGGATAAAAAATGTAAACTTCATTAAACAAATACAGCCCAAGTTAGAAGGACCTCTCACTTCCAGGCAAAAAAACCCATCAAATTCATGTTGAGGATAAAGTCAATTTAAAACAAACTGAATGTTTGTTATCTGATGTTAAAACTCAGTTTTAATGTTTTTCTATTTCAGATTGTTTCTTTTTTTTTCTGCTGCTAGCTTGTCACTAAATCACCAGTTCATTCATCTATCCTTCATCGGCTCTGCAGTTACCATGGCAACCTTTCTTTAATCAAACATGACAGTCATACTTGATGTCAGCAGGCTCAACATGTTATTACAGACAGTTAATTTACAGCATGTAAAACTAGTTACAAAGATGTCTTCTGAATAAACGAGGTTAAAACCCGCCAGACGAGTCGACACTTAACCAGTTTAGTTCCAACAAACCGACACGTGAGCAGCTGTGACCAAAAACAATCTGGAATTAGAATCCAGAGAGGAAGTGAGTGGAAGGAAGTTGTTGTCCTGATGACACTGTGTCATAATCAACAAACTGGACATGCATGCTGCACTTGGAAACGTGCATGTTTGGGTTTATTTACTTAACCAGGCAGTTTAGTTTTTGTTTTTCTATTAGAAAAGAAGCATGTAATAAATAAATAAGGAACTGTTTCTATGCTCAGTAAGATTTGTTTGGGGTTTTCTGATTCAGAAACATGGAGATCATACCTAAATAATTTGCAGCAGTTTGGGTTCTAGAAATCTCTCCGTCACTCTTGATGTCTGGTTTGTTTATTTTCTTACTTTATTTTTTCTCTACTTGTTTATTATTTCTTCTTGGTTTCCCTGATGGTTATAATAGAATCTATATGTATATATATGTGTGTGTGTGTGGTGTCTCTGCTGTTCCCTATGAATCGGATGAGTTCTGACGGAGGCCCTCTGGAATCAGACCCGTCCATAATGAATTCTGTTATTATTCCTAACAGACGCAGTCCGAGCTCAAAGCTTTATTATGAGCCCAGTTCTCTTCCCTCAAACTCAAAGTCTAACAAACTGGCTTCAGCAGAGTCTGGTGCATGAATCAGTTTCCCTGTGACACAGCGCCACCTGGAGGTGATCACAGGGACTGCATCAGGGTTTGGAGAGCCCTGAGTCAGCTCTGATATTCTGCACCAGGAAACATTTGCTTCAGTAAACGAGCTCCCGTTTATTTAAACCTGTATGTGCATATCTGACAGGACTTCCTGTTAGTTTACTGATCTTTTCAGCAGCTCCAGATGATCCTCTGAGTCAAAGTGTTGATTACTCAGAGAGTCATTTTCTCATTAAATTCACAAGAATTATGTTTAAGTATGCTGTAATTATTTCAACAGTCGTATTGAGTTCTGAAGGCGTGAAAAATTGATTCTTTTTTTATTCTAAGTCCAATAAATATGGAGCTACAATATAAATATTGCTGATGTGGTGATTCTCAAAGTTACGTTTAATCAATTTTATTTCATCCCAAACAGTATTTAATTATAAATGCCGAATGTTTACACAGAGTGACCCTCACTGTGCACGACACCAACACACACCATGGCTAACAGAAGAAATAAGCCAGTAAACCTGCAACAATACCTTTAAAGATGCAACATTTAACTCGGTCCATCTCATATAAAACACCCACAAGTGGTTCAGGTTTAAAGAGAAGATTACACTTTTCACCTTTCCACTCTCCCTCCATCTCCTTCACCTCCACATCTTTCTCTGTCGTCTGTCCGTACCCTCTGGGTCGAGCGCACCATATTATCTGATCTTTCTTCACTCTAATGTTGATGCAGTAAAGGAGGAAAATAAAACCCATAAAATCTTTATGGCTTCGGTGCCCCTGGAAGCTACAGCTGCAGCTTCAAGCCCATTCAGGACTTTTATAAAGCAGATACACTGTGACAGAGATCCTGCTGAATACTTTAATACTTCACATAACAGTTTATATACAAATATGAATGAATATACATACACTACTCACACAAAGCTAGGGATATTTGGCTTTCAGGTGAAAATGTATAACTGATGGTACGTCATTTAAACATTTAAAGAGAATCTTCACAAAAGTGAAAGACAAAATAAACTATAGAACAAAATGCTTCAATTTGATTTAAAGAAGATATGTTTTCACACAGTATTGATACAGATATTTAAAAAAAATATCTTAAAACAACTCGAGTAGAAAAGGTGAGTGAAAAACCCTCAGCCATGTTGTGATGTCATCAGATGAACACATTGTGAATGTAAACACACATGGAGAGAGACTGAGACACATCTCAGAAAAATTCACCAATATTTCTGAAGAAACTGAGTTTGTGTTTCAGTGTTTGGGATGTTGCATCTCATAGTATTTAAAAGCTGGAAGATCTGTCTGTAAAATGTTCTTTAGATGATGTAGAGAAAGTCTGGATCATGTGATCGTTCTCTCTCCATCTGGGTTCTGACCCGTTCTTTCTAAGCAGAAATCACAGACCGTCCTTCTCTGTTAAATCTCCTGCTGTCAGCTTTGTGTTTGTTACCTGTGTTCGCTCTGAGTGCGGCGGCGTTCAGCTGATGGCGGCCTCTCGACAGGGCGAAAAGAAAAGAGAGAAAATCAGGTTCCCTAAAACCCAGAACCTGGTTTACTCCTCACATACTAATGACATGCAGGTTTTTATCCTCAGACCAAAAACATACATGAGCTTGTTTGGTAACTCTAAATTATCTCTAGGTGTGTGTGTATGTGTGAGTGGTTGTTTGTCTATATGTGATCTGTGATGGACAGGTCCATCACAGAAGCTGTCGCGCTGCTCATATCGAATTTAAACATCAAGATAATATAACTCAACACATTCTTTCTTTAATATACATTTACATTTTAGAATCATTTTAATTTGAAATAAAAATACAGAGATCTGAGAAGTTGTTCTAATCCGTCCTCAGGCCACAAGACTTGTCCATGAGAAATGGTTGAGACGTTTTACTGAGATGTATTGAGACATTTATCATGTTGAAATGTATTACAGATTGTGTGAAACGTCTCGGTGTGTTGAATCATTACTTTCACTGCTCCATTCGCTGTAAGTCACTACAATTACAGCAAGCAGGTAGACACCCAAAAATGTAAATGTCAAGCTGTCTGGAGGAAATATCTGATTTGATGGAGTGTTTCACTGCTGCAACAGGTTTCCTGTCCTCAGGAGGCTCTGAAATATGCCTGGATTTCAATTTATTAGGGTGAGAAATGAGCTTAAAATAAAATCATGCAGCTAAATTTTGAGCAAATGAATGATTTTAACAATTGAGTGCAGCTAAACAAGAGATGTAGAAAATAGAAAAAATATAAGAGTAATGAAAAAGACAGATGGAAAGGTGGAAATCAAAATCCAGCTGGTGTTTCCCTTCCTCCCATTTAACTTCCTGTATTCTCAGTGGATTACAGGAACGATGAGCCTAAACCACTTAGAGCTAAACACACAAGTTTCTTTTTTAAAGAGTGTTAGTCAAAGAAGTTGGTTTGTGTTGTATATATGTTTTTACCTGCCTGAAAATTTTTTTTGGACATTTTTCAGTTGAGTCAATGTCACTAAAAACAAGAAAAATGTCATCATGATGTGGTGTGTGTCGCTTTTTAAACATGTACATGAATTAAAGATAAAAGAAGACAGTATCTGAACCACGTATATCCATGAAAGTGTGAACCAGGACTGGAAACAGACTTCAACCCTCAGATGATCTGCGTGATGAGTTTGCACTAACTCACATCTTTTTAATGCTTAAATCCTATTATCTGTCAAACTCTGTTTTTCTTAGATTCAACTAAATCAAAGAGAAAAACCTTTAAAATCCACAACATCTGGCTCAGTCATGTGATGTAAAACATAAAGAATCAAGTTTTAACTGTCAAGGATTAAGATTTCTTGACCTGATCGTATGTGAGGATGCAGATACAAAACAAGATAAATAATCAGTTAACAGATTTAAAACCGTCAACATAGAGAAGTGAAGGTAGAAGGACGCAGGTGTTCAGGCACATTAAAGACTTCAGACAACAACAGATTCACTGAGCAGCATCAAGCTAAACGGGGTGCTGCACCCATTAACTATTTACAATTTAAGATTAGATGATGGCATGAATTTTTTATGTGGCACTCTGCACTGAAAGACAAAGAGATGGTGATGAGAGGAAGGCAGGTGAGAGAATGTGGAAGGAAAAAGAACACAGTAAGAAAAATGGATGCTGAAAACCAGAGTGGTGGTGGGATAAGGATGGAGTCCAAAAAAAACAGGGTGGAAAATAATCTCAGTGCAAAAGATCATCAGTGTTAGGAGGAGAGGGAAAGATAAAAACACAAAGACCTGGGGGAAGGAGTCTGATGAAGAATGACATGGTAAAGATGATACATGAGATCAGAGAGCAGGGATACAGGTGAAAGACTTTGTCTCTCTCGGTAATTACAGAAGACAAGCTGAATTTAGCTGGACAAGATGGATGGATCCAAACACACAGAACTGAGCCTGGTGGTAGTCTGAGCCTGGTGGTAGTTTGAGCCTGGTGGTAGTCTGAGCCTGGTGGTAGTTTGAGCCTGGTGGTAGTCTGAGCCTGGTGGGTAGTCTGAGCCTGGTGGTAGACTGAGCCTGGTGGTAGACTGAGCCTGGTGGTAGTCTGAGCCTGGTGGTAGACTGAGCCTGGTGGTAGACTGAGCCTGGTGGTAGTCTGAGCCTGGTGGTAGTTTGAGCCTGGTGGTAGTCTGAGCCTGGTGGGTAGTCTATGCCTGGTGGGTAGACTGTGCCTGTTGGTAGTCTGAGCCTGGTGGTAGGCTGAGCCCGGTGGTAGTCTGAGCCTGGTGGTAGACTGAGCCTAGTGGTAGTCTGAGCCTGGTGGTAGTTTGAGCCTGGTGGTAGTCTGAGCCTGGTGGGTAGTCTAAGCCTGGTGGGTAGACTGTGCCTGTTGGTAGTCTGAGCCTGGTGGTAGTCTGAGCCTGGTGGTAGTCTGAGCCTGGTGGTAGTTTGAGCCTGGTGGTAGTCTGAGCCTGGTGGGTAGTCTGAGCCTGGTGGTAGACTGAGCCTGGTGGTAGTCTGAGCCTGGTGGTAGACTGAGCCCGGTGGTAGACTGAGCCTGGTGGTAGTCTGAGCCTGGTGGTAGACTGAGCCTGGTGGGTAGACTGTGCCTGGTGGGTAGTCTGAGCCTGGTGGTAGTCTGAGCCTGGTGGTAGTCTGAGCCTGGTGGTAGTCTGAGCCTGGTGGTAGTCTGAGCCTGGTGGTAGACTGAGCCCGGTGGTAGACTGAGCCCGGTGGTAGTCTGAGCCCGGTGGTAGTCTGAGCCTGGTGGGTAGTCTGAGCCTGGTGGTAGACTGAGCCTGGTGGTAGACTGAGCCTGGTGGTAGTCTGAGCCTGGTGGTAGACTGAGCCTGGTGGTAGACTGAGCCTGGTGGTAGTCTGAGCCCGGTGGTAGTTTGAGCCCGGTGGTAGACTGAGCCTGGTGGTAGTCTGAGCCTGGTGGTAGTCTGAGCCTGGTGGTAGTCTGAGCCTGGTGGTAGACTGAGCCTGGTGGTAGTCTGAGCCTGGTGGTAGACTGAGCCTGGTGGTAGTCTGAGCCTGGTGGTAGACTGAGCCTGGTGGTAGTTTGAGCCTGGTGGTAGTCTGAGCCTGGTGGTAGTCTGAGCCTGGTGGTAGTCTGAGCCTGGTGGTAGTTTGAGCCCGGTGGTAGACTGAGCCCGGTGGTAGTCTGAGCCTGGTGGTAGACTGAGCCTGGTGGTAGTCTGAGCCTGGTGGTAGACTGAGCCTGGGGGTAGTCTGAGCCTGGTGGTAGTCTGAGCCTGGGGGTAGTCTGAGCCCGGTGGTAGACTGAGCCTGGTGGTAGACTGAGCCTGGTGGTAGTCTGAGCCTGGTGGTAGTCTGAGCCTGGTGGTAGTCTGAGCCTGTTGGTAGACTGAGCCTGGTGGTAGTCTGAGCCTGGTGGGTAGACTGTGCCTGGTGGGTAGTCTAAGCCTGGTGGGTAGTCTGAGCCTGGTGGGTAGTCTGAGCCTGGTGGTAGTCTGAGCCCGGTGGTAGTCTGAGCCTGGTGGTAGACTGAGCCTGGTGGTAGTCTGAGCCTGGTGGTAGTCTGAGCCTGGTGGGTAGTCTGAGCCTGGTGGGTAGACTGTGCCTGTTGGTAGTCTGAGCCTGGTGGTAGTCTGAGCCTGGTGGTAGTCTGAGCCTGGTGGTAGTCTGAGCCTGGTGGTAGTCTGAGCCTGGTGGTAGTCTGAGCCTGGTGGTAGACTGAGCCCGGTGGTAGACTGAGCCTGGTGGTAGACTGAGCCTGGTGGTAGTCTGAGCCTGGTGGTAGACTGAGCCTGGTGGTAGTCTGAGCCTGGTGGTAGACTGAGCCTGGTGGTAGTCTGAGCCTGGTGGTAGTCTGAGCCTGGTGGTAGACTGAGCCTGGTGGTAGTCTGAGCCTGGTGGTAGTTTGAGCCCGGTGGTAGACTGAGCCCGGTGGTAGTCTGAGCCCGGTGGTAGTCTGAGCCTGGTGGGTAGTCTGAGCCTGGTGGTAGACTGAGCCCGGTGGTAGACTGAGCCTGGTGGTAGTCTGAGCCTGGTGGTAGTCTGAGCCTGGTGGGTAGACTGTGCCTGGTGGGTAGTCTGAGCCTGGTGGGTAGTCTGAGCCTGGTGGGTAGTCTGAGCCTGGTGGGTAGTCTGTGCCTGGTGGGTAGACTGTGCCTGTTGGTAGTCTGAGCCTGGTGGTAGACTGAGCCTGGTGGGTAGTCTGAGCCCGGTGGTAGTCTGAGCCTGGTGGGTAGTCTGAGCCCGGTGGTAGACTGAGCCCGGTGGTAGTCTGAGCCCGGTGGTAGACTGAGCCTGGTGGTAGTCTGAGCCCGGTGGTAGATTGAGCCTGGTGGTAGTCTGAGCCTGGTGGTAGTCTGAGCCTGGTGGTAGTCTGAGCCTGGTGGTAGACTGAGCCTGGTGGTAGACTGAGCCTGGTGGGTAGTCTGAGCCTGGTGGTAGTCTGAGCCCGGTGGTAGTCTGAGCCTGGTGGTAGACTGAGCCTGGTGGTAGTCTGAGCCCGGTGGTAGTTTGAGCCTGGTGGTAGACTGAGCCTGGTGGTAGTCTGAGCCTGGTGGTAGTTTGAGCCTGGTGGTAGTCTGAGCCTGGTGGTAGACTGAGCCTGGTGGTAGTCTGAGCCTGGTGGTAGTCTGAGCCCGGTGGTAGTCTGAGCCTGGTGGGTAGTCTGAGCCCGGTGGTAGTCTGAGCCTGGTGGTAGTCTGAGCCCGGGGGGTAGTCTGAGCCTGGTGGTAGTCTGAGCCTGGTGGTAGACTGAGCCTGGTGGTAGTCTGAGCCTGGTGGTAGACTGAGCCTGGTGGTAGTCTGAGCCTGGTGGTAGACTGAGCCTGGTGGTAGTCTGAGCCTGGTGGTAGTCTGAGCCTGGTGGTAGTCTGAGCCTGGTGGGTAGACTGTGCCTGTTGGTAGTCTGAGCCTGGTGGTAGTTTGAGCCTGGTGGTAGTTTGAGCCTGGTGGTAGACTGAGCCTGGTGGTAGTCTGAGCCCGGTGGTAGTCTGAGCCTGGTGGGTAGTCTGAGCCCGGTGGTAGACTGAGCCTGGTGGTAGTCTGAGCCTGGTGGTAGACTGAGCCTGGTGGTAGTCTGAGCCTGGTGGTAGACTGAGCCTGGTGGTAGTCTGAGCCTGGTGGTAGACTGTGCCTGTTGGTAGTCTGAGCCGGTGGTAGTCTGAGCCTGGTGGTAGTCTGAGCCTGGTGGTAGACTGAGCCTGGTGGTAGTCTGAGCCTGGTGGTAGACTGAGCCTGGTGGTAGTCTGAGCCTGGTGGGTAGTCTGAGCCTGGTGGGTAGACTGTGCCTGTTGGTAGTCTGAGCCTGGTGGTAGTCTGAGCCTGGTGGTAGTCTGAGCCTGGTGGTAGTCTGAGCCTGGTGGTAGTCTGAGCCTGGTGGGTAGACTGTGCCTGGTGGGTAGTCTAAGCCTGGTGGGTAGTCTGAGCCTGGTGGGTAGTCTGAGCCTGGTGGTAGTCTGAGCCTGGTGGGTAGTCTATGCCTGGTGGGTAGACTGTGCCTGTTGGTAGTCTGAGCCTGGTGGTAGTCTGAGCCTGGTGGTAGTCTGAGCCTGGTGGTAGTCTGAGCCTGGTGGTAGTCTGAGCCTGGTGGTAGTCTGAGCCCGGTGGTAGACTGGCCTGGTGGTAGTCTGAGCCTGGTGGTAGTCTGAGCCGGGTGGTAGTCTGAGCCTGGTGGTAGTCTGAGCCTGGTGGTAGTCTGAGCCTGGTGGTAGTTTGAGCCTGGTGGTAGACTGAGCCTGGTGGTAGTCTGAGCCCGGTGGTAGTTTGAGCCTGGTGGTAGTCTGAGCCTGGTGGTAGACTGAGCCTGGTGGTAGACTGAGCCTGGTGGTAGTCTGAGCCTGGTGGTAGTTTGAGCCTGGTGGTAGTTTGAGCCTGGTGGTAGACTGAGCCTGGTGGTAGTCTGAGCCCGGTGGTAGTTTGAGCCCGGTGGTAGACTGAGCCTGGTGGTAGTCTGAGCCTGGTGGTAGTCTGAGCCTGGTGGTAGTCTGAGCCTGGTGGTAGTCTGAGCCTGGTGGTAGTCTGAGCCTGGTGGTAGTCTGAGCCTGGTAGTAGTCTGAGCCCGGTGGTTGAAATCCAGACAGAGGAAAAGACGAGAGAGTAATTTTACATTGGAAGAAAAAACAAACTTGACAGACATTGTTGTAGAGAACATTATGCTGATAAACTGCATGAATTATAACATATTTGTTTATCCAAAGTCTTGTTTTGCTGAGGCAGCATGTCGTCTTTCAGCTCACTTAATCTTTACAATCATGTCTTACACACTATATTAACAGCGAGCTGTGGAAACAGAGAACTAATGGAACTGTGGTGGTTGTTAGTGTATTTCTCACATCAGCCTGAGATTAAATCTTAAGTCTCTGTGCTGATAAAGGACAATAACTGTAGAGTCTTATTTCACAATAAGAAGATTAATACACAGGAAGTACATCTACTGTGATACATGTTCAGAATCATGAGGTTTTAGAGAAACATCAGCATCTGTTAAATTCATTTAAGCATTTGTCTCTGAATTAATTGTTTTGAATGTAGATGTGTCACAAACAGAGTTTCTTTCTAGTGAAATAAATGTGAGTTTCATTTATCTGACTTGCTGAATGTTATTCACTGGATTATAAATCAGCTTTCTTCCAGAAAAATGCACCCGAATGGGTGAAGGATGAGCGTGACTCGCTGACCTGTTACTGTGTCCGTGTGAGCTTCAAGCATGACTAACGTACAGCTTTGAACCTGCACTGAAGACTTCTGAAATCTAAAAATAAAAATGTCCTGCATATAAACAGATTAATGTTCTCACTCAGCACGTGGACAGAAACAAATCCAAGAAATCTAAATGTTACTGGATCTGAAATGCTGTCAGATAATCTGCACAAAGTGAGTTCAAAATCTAAAACAATAACGTATAAAGTGGGTGAAAACCTATAGGTCCACCACCTGGGGGACATGTCCAGCTGTCCACCTGTATGTGGATGTTATCAAGGAGTTCAGCACCATCATTCCAGACATCTTCTCCAAACCTTCTCAGCTCAGCATGTCTTCTGCTGTCTGTGGGAGGATTCAAGAGACAGCAGGTGGGGATAGAAGAAGTCACCTCTCTAACCAGAAGTGGAGCCCCTCATGGATCTGTCCTCTGTCCACTGCTGTTCTGGCTCTACACCAGCATCTGAAGTAAATGTCTGGGACCCCTCAGGTGAAGGTGGACAGGTTTGTCTCAGGTTTCTCTGGAGCTTCTTCATGTCGTAACCTGTACTCCAGGTGTCACTGTGTTTGTACAACCATCTTGTTTCCTGTTTAAAATGTGTTTAATGAACATTTGAATTTTATGTTTGAGACGATGTTCCACACAGAGATGCAGAAACTTTAACAACAGGCGGAGGAATGCGAATCACCTGACTTCATGACAGAAACAGACTTTTTTATTTACAGTTCTTTTACATTTGAAAGTCATTCTGTATTTAATAAACTCTTTCAACCAAACAGAACCAGAAGTCCAGTGAAGGAAAACGATGAACCCAGTCGTGGGTGTGGCTTACGTCCTGTTTGGGTTTAAATTTTCACGGTTTGAGCTTCAGTGGAATTAATCTCAGCCTGCAGGACTCACTACACTCCTCACATATCCTGTTAGTCGGTCTAAAGAAACCTTCCTGTCTGGGGAGCAGGTTTTCATCTCAGGTAGAACAGATCAACAAATCAAACTGATGGTAAATCATCAGGATTGTGTGATCATTTCATACATCCATCTGTTTCTCTACATCCCCTGGATCCTGTTCAGGGTTCCAGGCAGCTGGTACTGGTCCGCAGCTGTTTCACCTGAACAGGTGATCAGTCCATTAGAGTTAAAAAATGCTGTAACACTTATGTAGCTGGAAGAGTGTTTTAATGAGCCTGAAGAAAAACAATGAAGAACTTAATAACCCCCCCCCCCACACACACACACACACACACACGCACACATACAGTGGGGCAAAAAAGTATTTAGTCAGCCACCAATTGTGTAAGTTCTCCCACTTAAAAAGATCAGAGAGGCCTGTAATTTTCATCATAGGTATACCTCAACTATGAGAGACAAAATGAGGAAAAAAAATCCAGAAAATCACATTGTCTGATTTTTAAAGAATTTATTTGCAAATTATGGTGGAAAATAAGTATTTGGTCAATAACAAAAGTTAATCTCAATACTTTGTTATATAGCCTTTGTTGGCAATGACAGAGGTCAAACGTTTTCTGTAAGTCTTCACAAGGTTTTCACACACTGTTGCTGGTATTTTGGCCCATTCCTCCATGCAGATCTCCTCTAGAGCAGTGATGTTTTGGGGCTGACGCTGGGCAACACGGACTTTCAACTCCCTCCAGAGATTTTCTATGGGGTTGAGATCTGGAGACTGGCTAGGCCACTCCAGGACCTTGAAATGCTTCTTACGAAGCCACTCCTTCGTTGCCCGGGCGGTGTGTTTGGGATCATTGTCATGCTGAAAGACCCAGCCACATCTCATTTTCAATGCCCTTGCTGATGGAAGGAGGTTTTCACTCAAAATCTTACGATACATGGCCCCATTCATTCTTTCCTTTACACGGATCAGTCGTCCTGGTCCCCTTGCAGAAAAACAGCCCCAAAGCATGATGTTTCCACCCCCATGCTTTACAGTAGGTATGGTGTTCTTTGGATCCAACTCAGCATTCTTTCCCCTCCAAACACGACAAGTTGAGTTTCTACCAAAAAGTTCTATTTTGGTTTCATCTGACCATATGATGTTCTCCCAATCCTCTTCTGGATCATCCAAATGCTCTCTAGCAAACCGCAGACGGGCCTGGACGTGTCCTGGCTTCAGCAGGGGGACACGTCTGGCACTGCAGGATTTGAGTCCCTGGCGGCGTAGTGTGTTACTGATGGTAGCCTTTGTTACTTTGGTCCCAGCTCTCTGCAGGTCATTCACTAGGTCCCTCCGTGTGGTTCTGGGATTTTTGCTCACCGTTCTTGTGATCATTTTGACCCCACGGGGTGAGATCTTGCGTGGAGCCCCAGATCGAGGGAGATTATCAGTGGTCTTGTATGTCTTCCATTTTCTAATAATTGCTCCCACAGTTGATTTCTTCACACCAAGCTGCTTACCTACTGCAGATTCAGTCTTCCTAGCCTGGTGAAGGTCTACAATTTTGTTTCTGGTGTCCTTTGACAGCTCTTTGGTCTTGGCCATAGTGGAGTTTGGAGCGTGACTGTTTGAGGTTGTGGACAGGTGTCTTTTATACTGATAACGAGTTCACACAGGTGCCATTAATACAGGTAACGAGTGGAGGACCGAGGAGCCTCTTAAAGAAGTTACAGGTCTGTGAAAGCCAGAAATCTTACTTGTTTGTAGGTGACCAAATACTTATTTTCCACCATAATTTGCAAATAAATTCTTTAAAAATCAGACAATGTGATTTTCTGGATTTTTTTTCCTCATTTTGTCTCTCATAGTTGAGGTATACCTATGATGAAAATTACAGGCCTCTCTGATCTTTTTAAGTGGGAGAACTTACACAATTGGTGGCTGACTAAATACTTTTTTGCCCCACTGTATATTGTTGTAACTGTTTGTTGCTCTCTTTGATTTCATTCTCTGGTTTCTTCCTCTTCACTCTGACGAGGATTTCTCTTTGGCCTTGAGCAGTAATTTGAATTCCCATGAGGGTGTGCAGCATTAGGACTGTCTTTGAAGCAGCTCCACAGCCAAACGCACACACGCACGTCTCTCCACATATTAAACATTAGGATGGAGCCGTGCGGCCTTGATGTGCTGACCAACCTTGACTCTTTGATTTAATTCATCGTTGGTTGATCTCTCTCTGAAGCATCACAGCATCCTTGTGTTCACGTGGTTTCTTTGAAAGTACATGGGTCACACTCTTCCTCCTACAATCCTCACACGCTTCTATACACAAAAATAACCTGATAACACACACACATCACACACATTTACACTTCAAAGTGAATTAGGTTCAATTGACTTAACACTTAACAGCTTCAAAGGAGGGAGGACGATGCTTTGCATGAGACAAACTTAAACTCAACTTTTCCATTTGATTCTCTTTTTTCACCTTTTTGATGTGAAATAATGGAGTATGAAGAAATGTTTTCACCTTCACTCTCTGATCTCTCCAGGTACTATCAGGGTCAGAGGTGACTGTTATATAACTCTTTATCAGGTCCACTCTGGTCCTTCAGCACTTCATTATTATAAAAGTCACTAAGTAATGTTGCTTTGAAAAGTATGTTGTTTGTAAAAATGTTCCTGAGCTAAAGTTTTTGTTTATAAGTTGCTTATTTTGGAAAGATTTTCCTGTCTGGCTGAATAAATCCTGGTGGTCCGACAGCAGCATGCGTATGTAGGTCACATGTCCTCCAACACCAGAGTAAATCCAATCGGACCAGCACAGGGATAAACGTTGCTGCATTTCTCTGAAATGGCCCGAATAATCGTGACCTCATCAATGAAAAGATCACGTGGATTTGTTGGGGGGTTCTGGATCAGCTGACCTGAAGCTCCTTCCTGTGTTCCTGAGCCCAGAGTTTATTTAAGTCACACTGATGCAGAGTTCTGGCACACTGAGATAGATGGAAATGTAAATCCTGTTGGTTACATTTTAAAGTAATCCAGCGTGAGACCGACTCTTTCCACTGGGTCGGGTCTGTCTCTTGAACCTTATCAATCCTACAGCTCGTCTTCAGTTTCAGGTCTCTGCTCTTTGTGTCTCTGGGTTCCCACTGGGACAGAAGACCGGTTCTCTCTGGTTCTCTCCGGTGTTCTCAGCAACACATGAACTTGTTCCAGTTTGAGTTCCTTCTGAAGGATTGATCTGAGATAAGATACTGAACTCAGATCTGTACTAAATGTTTTTATATTTAAAAACATTTCATACAACACCATGTCACTAAATCTAAAGACATTGAGGGGCTTTAAATGAGTGAACACTGTTTCTGACTGTCATCATAGTTTTTCACTAAAGAACAGTTTGTAAGTGAAAGAGACGAGTGTGTGTCATGTGGAGAGCCGAGAGGAGACAGAGCTCTGAAAAGATGAACTTTAATGATGATGAAATTGAATCTGTGATGAGAGCTGCCCACAGGAGCATTAAAATGTAAAAGCAGAAGTCATTATTACAATTTATTCAAATAAATCTATTATAAATCCTCATTATTTCCACCTGGTTGTTAACAGGCGTCTTGAGGTGTTCAGGTAAGAGAGCAGTTAAACTGCTGGAGGGAACCAGAAGCTCATTTAGGATTTTTCATTTAACTTTTCTAGTTTCTCAGTGAAAGTAATTAAATCTGAGTCTGAATGTCTGTCATGTTCACGGCAATTACACCTTCATGTTTCTGGCAATGTGGTCTCAGAGATCGATCAACTCTCAGGTGACTCACTCTTCTTCTGCACTCTCTGGATTTGAGATTTTTTACTGATCTGCTCTGGGATTTTTATTCCCTCTGTTGGATGTGGAAGGAATCCACTACAGATGTGCTCCAGACCCCAGGTTCCAAGCACCAAGCTTTAGACTCCAAGCTCCAGACTTCAGGTTCTAGGTTCCAAGCACCAAGCTTTAGACTCCAAGCTCCAGACTTCAGGTTCTAGGTTCCAAGCACCAAGCTTTAGACTCCAAGCTCCAGGTTCCACACTCCAGGCTCCAGACTCCAGGTTCCAGGCTCCAAGCTCCAGAATCCAGCCTCCAGACTCCAGCCTCCAAGCTCCAGACTCCAGGTTCTAGGTTCCACACTTCAGGCTCCAGGTTCCAGCCTCCAAGCTCCAGACTCCAGGTTCCAGCCTCCAAGCTCCAGGTTCCACACTCCAGGCTCCAGACTCCAGGTTCCAGGCTCCAAGCTCCAGACTCCAGGTTCTAGGTTCCACACTTCAGGCTCCAGGTTCCAGCCTCCAGGCTCCAGGTTCCACACTCCAGGTTCCAGCCTCCAAGCTCCAGGTTCCAGGCTCCAAATTCCAGGCCCCAAACTCCAGACTCCAGCCTCCAAGCTCCAGACTCCAGGTTCCAGGCCCCAAGCTCCAGGTCCCAAGCTCCAGACTCCAGGTTCCACACTCCAGTTTCTAGGTTACAGGTTACAGGTTCCAAGCTCCAGACTCCAGGTTCCAAGCTCCAGACTCCAGGCTCCGAGCTCCAGGTTCCAGTCTCCAAGCTCCAGGCCCCAAGCTCCAGACTCCAGGTTACAGACTCCAGGCTCCCAGCTGCAGGTTCCAGTCTCCAAGCTCCAGGCCCTGAGCTTCAGACTCCAGGTTCCAGGCTCCAAATTCCAGGCCCCAAGCTCCAGACTCCAGGCTCCGAGCTCCAGGTTCCAGGCTCCAAATTCCAGGCCCCAAGCTCCAGACTCCAGCCTCCAAGCTCCAGACTCCAGGTTCCAGGCCCCAAGCTCCAGGTTCCAGGTTTCAGACTCCAGGTTCCAAGCTCCAGACTCCAGACTCCAGACTCCAGACTCCAGACTCCAGGCTCCAGGCTCCAAGCTCCAGACTCCACGTTCTAGGTTCCAGCCTCCAAGCTCCAGACTCCACGTTCTAGGTTCCAGCCTCCAAGCTCCAGGTTCCACACTCCAGGCTCCAGACTCCAGGTTCCAGGCTCCAAGCTCCAGACTCCAGGCTCCAAGCTCCAGGCTCCAGGTTCCAGGCCCCAAGCTCCAGGTTCCAGGCTCCAGACTCCAGGTTCCAAGCTCCAGACTCCAGACTCCAGGTTCCAGGCCCCAAGCTCCAGGTTCCAGGTTTCAGACTCCAGGTTCCAAGCTCCAGGTTCCAGTCTTCAAGGTTCCAGACTCCAGGTTCCAGGCTCCAAATTCCAGGCCCTAATCTCCAGACTCAAGTATCCAGGTTCCAAGCTCCAAGCTTCAGTTTCCAGACTCCAGGTTTTAGGTTCTAGCCTCCAAGCTCCAGACTCCATGTTCTAGGTTCCAGCCTCCAAGCTCCAGACTCCACGTTCTAGGTTCCAGCCTCCAAGCTCCAGACTCCACGTTCTAGGTTCCAGCCTCCAAGCTCCAGGTTCTAGCCTCCAGGCTCCAGGTTCCACACTCCAGGTTCCAGCCTCCAAGCTCCAGGCTCCAGACTCCAGGTTCCAGCCTCCAAGCTCCAGGTTCCACACTCCAGGCTCCAGACTCCAGGTTCCAGGCTCCAAGCTCCAGACTCCAGCCTCCAAGCTCCAGACTCCAGGTTCTAGGTTCCACACTTCAGGCTCCAGGTTCCAGCCTCCAGGCTCCAGGTTCCACACTCCAGGTTCCAGCCTCCAAGCTCCAGGCTCCAGACTCCAGGTTCCAGCCTCCAAGCTCCAGGTTCCAGGCTCCAAATTCCAGGCCCCAAACTCCAGACTCCAGCCTCCAAGCTCCAGGCTCCAGACTCCAGGTTCCAGGCTCCAAATTCCAGGCCCTAATCTCCAGACTCCAGTTTCCAAGCTCCAAGCTTCAGGTTCCAGACTCCAGGTTTTAGGTTCTAGCCTCCAGGCCCCAAGCTCCAGACTCAAGCCTCCAAGCTCCAGACTCCAAGCTGCAGACTCCAGGTTCAAGGTTCCAGGCTCCAAATTCCAAGCCCCAAGCTCCAGACTCCAGCCTCCAAGATCCAGACTCCAGGTTCCAGGCCCCAAGCTCCAGGTTCCAAGCTCCAGACTCCAGGCTCCCAGCTCCAGATTCCAGGTTCCAGTCTCCAAGCTCCAGGCCCCGAACTCTAAACTCCAGGTTCCAGGCTCCAAATTCCAGGCCCCAGGTTCCAGGCCCCAAGCTCCAGGTTCCAAGCTCCAGACTCCAGGTTCCAGACTCCAGGCCCCAAGCTCCAGACTCCAGGTTCAAGGTTCCAGACTCCAGGTTCCAGGCCCCAATATCCAGACTCCAGCCTCCAAGCTCCAGACTCCAGGCTCCAGGCTCCAGACTCCAGGTTCCAAGCTCCAAGCTTCAGGTTCCAGACTCCAGGTTTTAGGTTCTAGCCTCCAAGCTCCAGACTCCACGTTCTATGTTTCAGCCTCCAAGCTCCAGGTTCTAGCCTCCAAGCTCCAGACTCCACGTTCTAGGTTCCAGCCTCCAAGCTCCAGGTTCTAGCCTCCAAGCTCCAGACTCCACGTTCTAGGTTCCAGCCTCCAAGCTCCAGACTCCACGTTCTAGGTTCCAGCCTCCAAGCTCCAGACTCCACGTTCTAGGTTCCAGCCTCCAAGCTCCAGGTTCCAGCCTCCAAGCTCCAGGCTCCAGAGTCCAGGACCTTAGATCAGTTGCTCAGACAAGTGGTTTGAACGCAACACTGCAGACTGATAAAAGTACAATCATCTCTGAGTCTTTAGCTATGGTCCCTCTGACCTTCAGATCGTTTCGTAACATCAGTTCAAACACATTTTTGGAAAAAGTTTTCAAAATAAATTAATCAGAGGAAATAAACGAAGAAACCAAATACATCAGAATGTTGAAACAATGAGGTGTTTTAAAGAGACTCATGAGTCAGAGCATATTGTACGCAACACAATGTCCAAGAATTCTTGGGGGTTTTTTTTAAGGAAAATTAACAAAACTAGCCAATGAATCCACCAACTTGTTGAGTCCTTCTATCCTGAGGAAAGGATTTCAGTCTGCGTGTAAGAGGGACATGGTTCTGATGTGGTTTCACGAGTCCTGTTCCATGGTGGAAATGTTTCTGCTGTGAAGGTTCAGACAATCAGTCAAACAACAAATATCCTTCTACTGTTTTAGTCAGTTAAAATACTTCAGAGCTCAAACCTGAAAAACTGTTTCTGGCAACAAATTGAGAAAACTCAAATCATTTAGACGTTCTGCTTCGTTCCTGCTT
>SSNP01000075.1:1937816-1952169 GCA_006937955.1 Pachypanchax playfairii | reverse complement strand
CCTGTCCACACCTAGAACCCTCTACAGGAGATCCTTCCTGTCCACACCTAGAACCCTCTACAGGAGATCCTTCCTGTCCACACCTAGAACCCTCTACAGGAGATCCTTCCTGTCCACACCTAGAACCCTCTATGGCTCCCTGAAGAATAACTGAGCTACAACAACACTTGAATTTCCCTTCGGGGATTAATAAAGTATTTTTGATTTGATTTGATTTCCACACTGTTATTCCTGCTTTGAACAGTAGAGAGTAGTCTTTACCTATAAAATATCTGTCAGTCCGTCTCTAACCCCCCCCCCCCCACACACACAGTCAGATGCCCCTAATAATACCAGCGTTAACAATAGCTCACGGACTCTGGCATGCAGCTTCAGTCTGGTCTCATGTTTGCGAGTCACACACTCCTGCTGTATCAGCAGCCAACAACTACAGCTGGGATGTTTCAAAATAAAAGCTGGAAAAATTAATTGCCGTGGCTGCCTGGGTGCTCTCCCAATAGTGCTTGTGTGGAGGTGGGGGTACCAGCTCTCCCTCACCTGGGCACCCTGGGTTAGTGCCTTGGCTGCTGATGCAGACGGCTCACATGATGTTTCCTGGCTCATACTCAGCCCGTCGCTGATTTAGTTTATTGTTGCTTTCATGCGTGTGCGTGCGTGGGGATGGGATGGGTTGGGTTGAGGGGTGTAGTCGCAACGATGGGTTTTATTTTTGGAGGGGGGTTGTGGGGTCTTATTTTAAACTGTAAAGCACTTTGAGAAGCTCTCAAGTGTGAAAAGCGCTTTATAAATAAAGTTGATTTGATTTGATTGTCAAATTGACAAATCTGAAGAGGAAAACTGAAGATGCTTAAACACGAACCAGGTATCTTTGTTTCAGACCTCTGACAGGACCCCAAACCTCTGACAGGACCCCAGCTCTCAGACCTCTGACAGGACCCCAGCTCTCAGACCTCTGACTGGACCCCAGCTCCCAGACCTCTGACTGGACCCCAGCTCCCAGACCTCTGACAGGACCCCAGCTCTCAGACCTCTGACTGGACCCCAGCTCCCAGACCTCTGACAGGACCCCAGCTCCCAGACCTCTGACTGGACCCCAGCTCCCAGACCTCTGACAGGACCCCAGCTCTCAGACCTCTGACAGGACCCCAGCTCTCAGACCTCTGACAGGACCCCAGCTCTCAGACCTCTGACTGGACCCCAGCTCCCAGACCTCTGACTGGACCCCAGCTCCCAGACCTCTGACTGGACCCCAGCTCCCAGACCTCTGACTGGACCCCAGCTCCCGGACCTCTGACAGGACCCCAGCTCTCAGACCTCTGACAGGACCCCAGCTCTCAGACCTCTGACAGGACCCCAGCTCTCAGACCTCTGACAGGACCCCAGCTCTCAGACCTCTGACAGGACCCCAGCTCTCAGACCTCTGACTGGACCCCAGCTCCCAGACCTCTGACTGGACCCCAGCTCTCAGACCTCTGACTGGACCCCAGCTCCCAGACCTCTGACTGGACCCCAGCTCCCAGACCTCTGACAGGACCCCAGCTCTCAGACCTCTGACTGGACCCCAGCTCTCAGACCTCTGACTGGACCCCAGCTCCCAGACCTCTGACAGGACCCCAGCTCTCAGACCTCTGACTGGACCCCAGCTCCCAGACCTCTGACAGGACCCCAGCTCTCAGACCTCTGACAGGACCCCAGCTCTCGGACCTCTAACAGGACCCCAGCTCTCAGACCTCTGACTGGACCCCAGCTCTCAGACCTCTGACTGGACCCCAGCTCTGAGACCCCTTTGGAAGAACAACCACTCACATGGAAAGGAAGATGAGCTCTGAGTTTGTACACGATAAACTAGTTATTAAAATATATAAAGAATTAAAGTTGGTGATACTTCACATGTGTATGTCAGTATAAACTATAAAAGCACTTGTAGAGCTAAGACCTCCACCCAGCAGATGAGTCCCCATATGTTGCGGTCTACACCAAAAATAACAGACTCCCCCCCCCGATGAGTAGTTACCCCAACAAGGAGGGTATGTTTTTATCAGGGTTTGACTGTCTGTAACAAGATAACTCTAAAACCTCTGGATGGATTTTGATGTAATTTTCAGGATAGGTCAGAAATGGTACAAGGACCAATTGATTAGATTTTGGTGGTGATCCGGATCACAGTCTGGATCCAGGAATAAATGTAATCAAAATCCATCTAGAGGTTTTTGAGTAATCTTGTTAACAGACAAACCCTGATAACAGCAGAACCTCCTGGTGGGTAGTTGATGTTTTTCGACCTTCCTCAGTGGAACTCCAGAGCTCAGATTGTTGTGGACTCTAATGGAAACAGGTGTGTAAACATGTGGTCTGGAGTTCAGCTCCAGGATTCTGCCTGTACAGGTTTCATGACTCCTTCCGGACTGAAGATGGCAGCAGTTGGAGGAAGATGCAGCTTCTCAATATGAAATCAGATTTATTACCGTCAGCTCTGTTTTTCATGTAGAGACTCTGATGAGCTGAAGCAATGGATCAGCTGGTTCTGGTTCTGCGAGTTCAGACTCACCCAACCTGGATTTCATTCATGTCTGTGTGATTCTGTTGATTATTTCAAAAACATTGTGACTCCTCCACCACACAGTCGTCCTGCTGGAAAACGCTCTCATTTCCTGCAACAATCAGTCCCGCTGTTAGTAATTGGACGGGTAGCGCCCCCTCCTCTTCCTCCTCCTCCTCCTCCTCTCCGGTTTATTGTCACTGACAGGCGGATTATTCTCTCACAGTAGCAGCTTCCGTCTCTCTGTGCGACCATGAGGACGCAGTCTAAGGATTTCTAATATTTCCATCATCTCTACGTCCTCCTCACGGTAAGAGAAGCGTCGCTCTTTAACGGGTTTATGCGCCGCGTCTGCACCATGTGCGCGCGTTCACTGAGTTCTGATGGTTCGGAGAGAGTGTCCGGTTTGGTGTCGGCAGCGCGATTCGGACTCAGAGGGGTGTTAGAGTTAAACTTCTGAGTCGTCTGCGGACCAGCTTCTCCTCAGAACAGACGGGATATCTGTAGTTCTGTCTGGAAACGATGTGGCGAGAACTGGACCGGGTGAGCGCGTGCGTGTGTGTTTGTGCTCGCGCCGCCGGAGGACCGACGGGATGGGAGTTATATGATGTCTTTCTGATGACCCCCCACCCCGGGCATTATGCTCAGTCTTGGGTGGAGGGGCCGATCCTGGTCCTGGGGACGTGGTGGACCCCGGTCTTGGGTGGAGGGGCGCACATGCAGGGACTCACTCGGAAAGGTCTGATCTCGTGCTGTTTCCGGGGCGGGGTGGGTTGGGGTGGGGGGGGTGGTGTGACATCCTGAAGTCCAGAAAGTTTCCTGAACTCTATATAAAATATTTAACAGTTTCACCTTTAAACCGGCTCCTTTTCTGGGTCTTCTGCATCTACTCTACTCTGGTGTTCAGTCCTGGTCCTGGTCCTGGACTTGGAGAGCCACTAGCTCCAGGTTTTATTTGAACACACCTAACTCAGTGTGATGAGGAACATCTTGCAGGATAGAGGTCCTCAGGGACTAGGACCAGACTCGTTAGGATCATCCTACACCTGTAAGTGACCTCTAACGTTCCGTGCACATGAATCTCCTGCATTAAAGAACGTTGAGGTATCCTGCATCCAGCAACACGGTGGCCCCGCCTCCATTCAGAGGTGGTTTTCTAAGTCTCCGGTAGATCGGGGAGGTTTTTCCAGCAGCACCTGAATAGTTTACAGACTTGATGGCTGCAGAACATTCTGAGATGGTTCAGGAACATCTTACATCTCAGAACCTCTGCATCAGAACATGCTCCAGATGTGATGCAGCTGCTTTCAGCATAGCTTCATGCAGATTGTTGGAGCTTTGAGCTGCTCTCAGATTTCAGTTTGGGTTCAATCCAGACGAGGAGATGACGCTCAGATTGACGTTACATGTCACAGTATTCTAAATATCAGGAATCAAAGGAACGTTTATTATGAGACCTGCATGTGTGTTTGTGATCTTCATCATCACGAGGGAATAAAAGCAACAAACTGTCTGGTTTCACATCAGAGCTGTTCAATATGTTTGTCTCAGGTTTTCTCCAGACAAAGACTTTAGTTTCAGACATTTTCTGTGTGTCCTTTAACACTTACAAGACGGGACACTAATGACAGCTGCTAGTCGTCCCAGGAGTGGACGTCCCAGCAGGTTCATCCTGAGGTCAGAGGTCACACCGAATGATACTCAGCTTCATCTCTGACTCAGTTAGCAGGTCAAACAATAAGATTTAATACGGTGGAGTTTAATAAGATGGAGTTTGGTTATTTAGAGTTTTTATATGTGAGAAGGAACATTTTTATTTGTTATAGTTAAAAAAATATCATGATCCTCTGACAGTAAAGTTCCTCTAACTTTTGAATTATCTAAAATTTGGCAAACAAACTTTTCTTTTTCTCACGTCATACAAAACAAAGGTGTTATAGCTTATTACACAACTGATGTTTGGATTTTGGCACTAGCTGATGTGACTCTTCAGAAGTGGTTGAAAACAAGTTGATTACTGCAGCATGGATTGTTGCATTGTGCTGACTCCTGCATGATGAAGGTGTCAGATGAGTAAAAGAAACTGTTTGAAATTCATCACAACCTGCTCAGCACGTCGACTTAAACCCATTTCTGAGTACGCTCTGTACGCTCAGCCACAAACATCACAAGCTGCATATCAACCAGCACATCAAACAGACCCCCCAACCCCCCGTCTTTAATCTGGACTTCTGCTGTTGGGACGGTGGGCTGATTGGAGGGATTGCTTCAATGTGTTTATGTGCATTTGGAAGCTCGTATCGAAGGGGTGGGAATTTTTAGCAGGCATGCTTACAGTTCAAAGTAATGATCTATTTATAGATCAGATGTGGGGGGGGGGGGACCAGTGCCTGTGGTCTTGTTGTTGTCAGCATCGAGGAATGCTCTGGTGGCTGCTGCGATAAGACCTGAGAGGATGCAGGCAGGTTATTAAGGACATGTGACCACAGATACCCGTGGTGTAACATACATGTCTGGATTCAGTCATACAACACGCCCTGGATCATGCTCTTATCTTAAAGTTATAAGATGCTGCTGCCAGCAGCAGTGTGTCCAATCACAGCCAGATCATTTCAGTGTTCTTCATGTGTGTGGGACGAGCTGCAGATAGCAGCCTTCTGTGTGTGTCTGGATGGACCGCCATCATCAAAGATCAAAGATACTGATCACCGGTTCACATCCAAGGCAGGGGAGGCCCGAGGCTGACGACATGACTCCTCGGATGTCTAAACAAATCAGCACTGACTGTTTTTGTAGTCAAATCTGCCGGATGCGAGAGTGTAAAATGTCAGAGACGCCCACTGATCTCCATGAAAAACACGGCTTAAACTGAAAGAGTCGCTCCTTTTGTTTTTCTGATGAAGTCTGAAGTTAAAAGTCTGGAGGAGGAGATGGAGAGCAGAGCTGTAGGACCGCCGTGATGTGGATCCATAACAGCAGCAGCATCATATCCTACATCAGAGAATGTGCTCTGGTTCTGCTCATTTAAACAAGCAATAATTAATATTTTATACCAGAAAAAGATGTGAATATGCACTGAAGATGATCATGTGACTAGTTTCCCTGCTGCTTAGACTTTTTATAATTGGCGTTATCCTTCCACCGTTTAACTGTTAGAGCTGTCCTGTAATGCAATGACCTGCTCAGCCTCCAAAAGAGTCGGACATCTCAGTCCAGATGGAAACCAGAATCAATCCGTCTGAAGTAAACCATCCAGAGTTACCAGAACATCATGATGAGATGCTAATTGTTTGTTCTGGGACTATACGTCATGTTGCTGAAGCTGACCAATCAGAACACAGACATGGACTATGAATGGACACTAAAACCAACGGGCTGAAATAAAGTGTCTCTGGGAGGGAATGTCCAACATCCAGCTCAGTGTGGAACAAAGGAAGCTTTGTGTGAATCAGAACTGCAGCAACAAAACAAAATATTTTCCATAAATGCCTCTTATGTAAGCTGAAATCGAGGTCGCTGTTAATTAAAATTCAGATGCTTGTTAATTAGATGTGTTTCTCTTTCTGTCCATTCGGTTCTCGTCTCCTGCTTGATGGATTGAGTTTCATCTCACTTCACTCTGCTCTGATTCCTCTTGAGTTTGGCCTCTAGAGGATTGTCACATTTATTTTGTCTGTGGATCGAGCTGTCATTGTTGACATGCAGCTCTGAGCAGCTCCTCCCTTTTGTGGAGTGGGCGGAGCTTCACAAGTCCTTGGAGCTGAAAGCAGCATCAGGTCCAAATCACATCCTCTCAGTTGGCTTCTAGTCAGATGTGTGTTAATAAAAGATCTGTGGTGGACTGGTGATGTGGAGAGAAGTCCTCCAGCAGGTGAGACCCAGGTGTGGCTGTAGGGAGTCTGTAGACCTGAAGGGGGGCTGCTGCTGATGGTGAACAGCTGTGTCTCTTCTGCTGCTGTTGTGAGATGGCTGTTCTTCTGATCCTCCCTCCTCTGGTGGATGGCCTTGCTGTTCAGAGCCCTCATTGTTCCATCAAGAGTTTTAAAATCATTTCTTTAATATGTTACAGAGAGCGTCAGTGCTGCAGTGAATTATAGACTCACATGAGGACAGTATTACATATCAAATTCAGAACGCAGGTATGTTTGTCGTCTTTCAGCTCAGATTGATGATGTTGGAGTTTTGGGGCAGTAGCTGTTTCTTTTGATAACTCTCCAACAATATATGAAAGTGTCTCATTATTTCATCTCTGATTCAGTTTCTGTGTATAGAAACCATCAGATTTTAAAGCATCTTTTGATCATACTCATGGATGTAGAGTCATTTACAGTAAACCACTGGTTTCATTCTGCTTTACACCAGAGTCAGTATCACTGAAGTGCACTCAGTACTCTGCTTTTACATGTGAGAGGAAACCGGACCAGTGAGCTCCAGAGCCTGAAGGGGTGGAGAGCCTCTTATCCTAATCAACTTAAAGTCCCCAGAGGAAGCAAAGAGACAAGACAGGAAAGGGTGAGAGGGGTGACACAAGGGGGTGAGGAAGATGGAGACTGACTGGCTAAACTTAAAAGACTGAGATGTTTCCAGTATGATGAGGAAGAAAAGAAAAGCATTGGAGGAAAACAAGTGTCAGCTGAGATCTAAGGAAGGAGACGGAAACGAGCCTGAGAGCAGTCGTAAGATGGCAAAGAATGAAGAAGTCAGTGCAGAGGAGGCGGAGTCTCAGGGGAGCAGGAAGAGCGGTCGCAACAACTGACATTTTATTTAAGCTGTGATCTTGTTTAGAGAACGACTCGCTAAACATTCAGTAAATTACACAGATGAGCTAAAAATATAAAAGCACTTGTGAAGCTGCTGAACTGAGAGTCAGTTTAATGAGACACTGTCTGAAAAATCCTTCTGACAACAGCTGGAATAAAGTCATCAGTAGGTCCAGCTGCAGTAAGAAGGATCAAAGTGTAACGTGTTGAACTNAACCCTGAACCCCCCCACACCCCCCACCCACCCACCTGTCTGCCCTATGCAACAGGCTGGTCTCTGGTGATTTAATGGAGCTTGTGCTCTTTTGTTGAGGCGTGTGAAATTTTCAGACTCGTGTGATTGTCAGCAGGATTTTTTGCCCGACCACGAACTTCCAGACGGGACACAAACATATTCACAGCTGTTTGTTCAGGGTTATTATAACTAGAGTATCCAGATTATATTTCATTCTGTGACCTGCAAACATTAACTAACCCAGGTTGGTTGTTGTTGTTTTTTTTTATCATTTTCTGGATCTTCTTGTATTTAAAGTGACTCTGGTCATTACAGTTATGTCACTGGAAGAAACCAGGTATGATGGAGATGCTACAAGCTATAAACCAGTTATCTGTTTTCATTCAGGGTTTATTATGTGTTTTATAATTGAAATGAAAGATAATGTGTTCATTATTGGGTCTGAGTTAAATGACACTGATAATTGAACCAATTAAAGATGTTTGTAGTTGTTTTAATGACCAAACAGCAGAGTTAAACTCCAGATGGGTTTGGTGATGAAATGATTTGAATTCCCTGCAGTTTGATCCTGTTTGGACGTCAGGTTGTTGCTCCTCAGTCATTCAGGACAAATCAAACCAAAAAGGTTTTAAAAAGGAAACTACACTTCTTTTTGTGCTTGTTGAAAATGTTTCTGTAGTTCTGATCGTGTGGAGAGTTCCAGCTCTGTAAGTTGTGACCAAAGTATGAACAATGTTGTTAAACTTAAAAGCGACTGTATTGAATCAAAGCGACATTGACCTTTAGTTAATGTAAAGTGGGACGGTGTAAAGGTGACATTCTGACTCATACATGAATCAATCTGTGCTGAACGTTAAAACAGATGTTGCATGTTTTGATCTGTTCGAACCGGTTGGTCACATGATAGAACCTCCGGTTCTGTTGGATCTGATCAATAGAAAGAAACTAAAAACAAGGTGGAGCAGAAGATCAAACGTGATCAAATCAATGTGCTGATTCGCTCTGCTGGAGCTGATGGATGATGCTGGTTGAAGAAGCACATCACCTGTTTTACACCATCAGCGATGCACACAGTGATTTAACAGCCTCTACATCACACCGTGTGTTACCTGGAGTGTCGTTACCATGGAAACAAACAACAACTCCTGCATGTAGACAAGAACACAAGGATGTGAGTCACTAAAAATAAGACTGACCCTACAGGGAACATACAGTGGTGTTAAATATGGACGAGAGTTCTCAGAAAAACAACATTAATGAAATAAAAGCAGCGATCGGTTTCCTCTGTGTAACGTCTGTTTTTCTAATCAGTCTCAGGATTCGCTGTGAAGCTTCTCTAATTCCTTCTCATGAGTTTTAACTCAAGAACAGATCAAATAAAAACCCTCAATCCGTTTATCACCGTTGGTTTTCTTTGTCTTAGTCATTTCTGTTTAGTCACTCTGGTGAATCAGATCCAGTCGGGTCTGTTCGAAACGGATCGAATCTGATGGGATGGAATCAAAACGGGTCGGATCAAATGAAATCCAGATGGAATCTGGTTCTCCAGGCTGAGGGATGTTTCAGTGGGTCAGGACCTTCCAGACCTCGGTTCACATCTGGAGAGACAGATGTGGAAGAATAAAGTTTTTCTATGAAACTTCAGAACATTGAACTGTTTATGATGTGAGTGATGATCTCGTGTCCTAAGAGAGCGACTCTGGTGTAAGAAGTCATGTTACAACATGCACATCAGTAACGGTAGAGAAACAGGTGCGGCAGTTCAGATACGATTGTCATGAGATGTTATAGTCATGCCTCATGCCGTTTAATCTCACGTGGCGGCCCACCCGTCGGCGTGGCGGCTCACCCGTCGGCGTGGCGGCCCACGCGTCGGCGTGGCGGCCCACGCGGCTGGACTCTGTTTTTTATTAGTTTCTTGTTTTGCTATAAGAATAAATGACATGGAGGCAATTTAAGGATAAAATCCTGAAACTACTCACTCCTAACATGCCAAAAACATGTTTACATTTTAGATGACATCATCACAAAATCTTCATGTTTCCCTTTTCTAACATATTAAAATTATTGGTTTAGTTTATACTGGCTGCTTCACAGCTGATTTTACAAGCTATGTGTTTCTCACTAAGGAATAGAGAGTAGAAAGGAGTAGAAATGCCCCAGCAAAGAGATTTCTTTCATCTTCTTTATTTTTTGGGTGTATTGTGTAGAACCTTGTGGATTCAGATGTTTCATGTGGTTATTAGAGTTTCCAAGGTCACTTTTTTCACTGAATTCAAACGGAGCAAATCACTTTGTGCAACTTAAATCCATCAGGCTGTCTGAATAAAAGAGGGACTCAGATCTGCATCACTGTAGTTCTCCTTTTTATTTACCAAACGCTCAGGAAGGATATTTTCAATCAGCTGTAGCCGTGTGTGTTCGTGCTTCTGCATTCATTGCTGTGACTGAGTGTGTTTGATGTATCTGACCTTTGCTTGACACCTTCCGCTGATTCCATCTATCATCCTTGTTCCAATCTGAGTGTGTGGAGACAGAGACGTGCACCTGTGTGTGTGACATAAGAAGGTAACAGGTCATTAAAGTGAACCTCCAGATTACAGACTGTTATTGATTCAGGGTTTTAATTAAATGTGTTCTGAAGGGACAAAGTATTCAGTCAGTCACACAGCAGGACCCAGTGTTTCTGGATGTTTCTGGATGTTTGTTCGTGTTTATTTGACTCACTATTTCTTTGATTAGTTTTAAAATCAATTTTAAAAACATTAAACTCACTTTAATTATTCCAACATTTTACTTGTTTCCCCCCAAACTGGAAATTTATTCAGATTAATGGTTAAGTGTTTGGACTCCTGAGAGGTTCTGTATGAACTGGGCTTTTACTTCAGTATCAGTCTGATACGGATCAGTAAAGTTCTGGATCTGATACGGATCCGTAAAGTTCTGGATCTGATACGGATCAGTAAAGTTCTGGATCTGATACGGATCCGTAAAGTTCTGGATCTGATACGGATCCGTAAAGTTCTGGATCTGTCTGTGTGGGATTGTGTATCAGCAGCGATATAAAATGACTAACAGCCAGTTTGAAGTGTGTTTCTGTGTAAAAGTTATAAATGTTGAATTATTTTAAGCAGAATGTTTGTCTTCTTGATATTTACTGAGTTGAGTTTGTTTCATTTTAACAATAAAAATTAATAAAATTTTCTGTAGATACTCGAGAGATAAATCACAATTAAAAACAAAAAGATTTTCAAGAGTCTGAATTCCAAATGTAAAATAAAAGCAAAGTGTTTAAATTCATAAGGTAATTAGAGAGAAATTAACTGGATTATTGATCTATTGGACATGGTTCATGGATCAGACCTTCATCTGCTGCTCGACTGAACTTCAGTGTAAAAACATCTCGTTCTTTTAAACACAGTCACAAGAAAAAAATTAAAATGGCTGAAACTCGTCTGCAGCGTTTGGCTGGAAAAACCTCCACACTGTAAAGTTATGAAAGCTCTACAGAGCAAAACATGCAGTGTGTGTGTGTGTGTGTGTGTGTGTGTGTGTGGGTTTGTATTTCTGACCTCCTGGGGACCCGTTTCCTGACTTTTACTATCTTTCTGGGGTCCGAGGGTTCTTGTGGGGACCGAAGCCTGGTCCCCATGAGGGGGAATCCCCTTTTTAGGGTTAGGGGTTAGGTTTATAGGTATGGTGTGAATAGAGTTTTAGTTAGTCTTAGGGTTAGTTATAGATCAGTAATGGTTAAGGTTAGGAAAAGGGTTTGGGTTAGGTATAAATCTAGTTACTGTGTGTGTGTGTGTGTGGTGTGCGTGTGCGTGTGCGTGTGCGTGTGTGTGTGTGTGTGTGTGTGTGTGTGCGCGCGCACACAAAGCTCTCTGTGTCCTGATGTCTCTGCCATCACAAGGCCGAGCTTTGTGTTATTCTCTCTGAACCACTTTATCTTTGAATTTTAATCACTTGTTTTTTTCAGTGAGAAAATAAAAATCCTGAATCAGAGTTATTCGTTCTTTTGAATTTTATTTAGCAGCAGAATGAACTAGTTCATCATTAACTAAACACTTTGTTTTACCTTCATGTTCCTTCATCTTCTGTTTAATGACGTTTTAATCACGGGGAAACAGAAACACTTCTCAGATGTTTCTGTTCTGATTCCAGATTTCAACAGTTTGTCTTTGTCGGCTGAATTTCAGCGGTTATGTCGCCCTAAAAACTTGATTTGAAAATGAAAATGTTCTTGTGGTTTTAATAGAGGGAAACAGTCAGTGTAGAAAAGATATTGGACTAGTGTAGTCATGGTCACATCCATGAGAGTGTATGCACCACTTAGCCAAACATCAAGAAGATCTCAAGCTGAGTTTTTCAGTAAGAGAATAAGACGGTGTGTTTGTCACGACCACAACATTCAGGTTTCTGAAATAAAGTAGAAGGTTTAGAAGGTTTAGAGCACAGAGGTCACCATGAGGACACAAACATCCCGATGAGAAGCAGGAAGAAGGATTATAAATTGGAGTGCTGGTAAGGTAAAAGGAAGATGATTTAAAAGAGATCCTGCAAATGAAGGATGAAAACTGATAAACTTGAGCAGCAGGGGTGAAGGAGGCAAAAGCTGTGAAAATTACAGTCAAAATGAGGAGATAAACAGAGGAGCTGGTGGTGGTGAAGTGAAGGAGTCAGTGAGATGGGAAGAGATGATAGAAAGGCTTTTGAAGAAGAGTTAAGAGGGAGTTCATTCCAACTGAAATCTTTACAGGAACCACTTTAATACATGGAAAAATAAAAAGTGCACTGGAAGATGAAAGGGTTGAGAGAACTGCAGCTAAAAGGGANTGAAAATGTTCTTGTGGTTTTAATAGAGGGAAACAGTCAGTGTAGAAAAGATATTGGACTAGTGTAGTCATGGTCACATCCATGAGAGTGTATGCACCACTTAGCCAAACATCAAGAAGATCTCAAGCTGAGTTTTTCAGTAAGAGAATAAGACGGTGTGTTAAACACGTTTGTCACGACCACAACATTCAGGTTTCTGAAATAAAGAAGAAGGTTTAGAGCACAGAGGTCACCATGAGGACACAAACATCCCGATGAGAAGCAGGAAGAAGGATTATAAATTGGAGTGCTGGTAAGGTAAAAGGAAGATGATTTAAAAGAGATCCTGCAAATGAAGGATGAAAACTGATAAACTTGAGCAGCAGGGGTGAAGGAGGCAAAAGCTGTGAAAATTACAGTCAAAATGAGGAGATAAACAGAGGAGCTGGTGGTGGTGAAGTGAAGGAGTCAGTGAGATGGGAAGAGATGATAGAAAGGCTTTTGAAGAAGAGTTAAGAGGGAATTCATTCCAACTGAAATCTTTACAGGAACCACTTTAATACATGGAAAAATAAAAAGTGCACTGGAAGATGAAAGGGTTGAGAGAACTGCAGCTAAAAGGGAGATGGTGATGCTTTGCATTTACTTCTGGTTAATCAGCTAATGCAGTCTCTGGAACCTGGAATTACAAGTGGGAGGAGTCTAATTAGAGGTAAAGACTGACCATCATAAATAAAGTAAAGGAGAGATTAAACACCAGGGGATGGATGGATGGATGGATGGGGGGGTGGGTGGATGATGGGTGGATGATGGATGGATGGATGGATGGGTGGATGGATGGGGTGGTGGATGGATGGATGGATGGATGGGTGGATGGATGGATGGGTGGATGGATGGGGGGGTGGATTGATGGATGGATGGATGGATGGGTGGATGATGGATAGATGGATGGGGTGGATGGGGGGGTGGATGGATGGATGGATGGGTGGATGGATGATGGGTGGATGGATGGATGGATGGATGGATGGATGGATGGATGGAATGATGGATGGATGGATGGATGGATGGATGGATGGGTGGATGGATGGATGGATGGATGGATGGTGGATGGATGGATGGGTGGGTGGGTGGATGATGGATGGATGGATGGATGGTGGATGATGGATGGGTGGGTGGGTGGATGATGGATGGATGGATGGGTGGATGATGGATGGATGGATGGATGGGGGGGTGGATGGATGGATGGGTGGATGATGGATGGATGGATGGATGGTGGATGGGTGGTGGATTGATGGATGGATGGATGGATGGATGGATGGATGGATGGATGGATGGATGGATGGATGGATGGATGGATGGAGGGTGGATGGATGGATGGATGGATGGATGGGTGGATGGGGGGGTGGATGGATGGATGGGTGGATGATGGATGGATGGATGGATGGTGGATGGGTGGTGGATTGATGGATGGATGGAGGGATGGATGGATGGATGGGTGGATGATGGATGGATGGGGGGGTGGATGGATGGATGGGTGGATGATGGATGGATGGATGGATGGTGGATGGGTGGTGGGTTGATGGATGGATGGATGGATGGATGGATGGATGGGTGGATGATGGATGGATGGATGGATGGATGGATGGGTGGATGGATGGGGGGGTGGATGGATGGATGGATGGGGGGTGGATTGATGGATGGATGGATGGGTGGATGGGTGGGTGGATGGATGGATGATGGATGGGTGGGTGGATGGGGGGTGGATTGATGGATGGATGGATGGATGGATGGATGGGGGGGTGGATGGATGGATGGGTGGATGATGGATGGATGGATGGATGGTGGATGGGTGGTGGATTGATGGATGGATGGATGGATGGATGGGTGGATGGATGGGGGGGTGGATTGATGGATGGATGGATGGATGGGTGGATGATGGTTGGATGGATGGGTGGATGATGGATGGATGGATGGGTGGATGATGGATGGGTGGATGGGTGGATG
>SSNP01000075.1:1923513-1924605 GCA_006937955.1 Pachypanchax playfairii | reverse complement strand
AAATGTTTCTGCAAAGTTGCTCATGTTTCACCTTCATGAGTAGGACTACCATACCTGTGAAGGACAGTCTCAGCAGGCTCTTATTTTCTCACATTTATTTTCTCTACAGTTATTATTCAGTTTGACTCTGTGAGCGTGAGCAGGAGGTTGATCCAAAGTGCACGAGGGCTGCACTCAGCTTGCAAACGTCTCCATAATTAAAGGTTTGCATGCAGAAGCATCACAACTGCTTTGTTACCCTGTTCGAACCTCCATCATGACTCAGAGACACAGGTGTGTGGTTACTATGGTGACCTGAATGAGACACAGGTGTGTGGTTACCATAGTGACCTGAATGAGACACAGGTGTGTGGTTACTATGGTGACCTGAATGAGACACAGGTGTGTGGTTACTATGGTGACCTGAATGAGACACAGGTGTGCGGTTACCATGGTGACTTTAACATTCTATGGTAACAGCTTTAATATTTCTTTTATCTGGTTGTTTTCTTCTTCTACAAACAGAAACATTCATGAGCTCAGATTTTTACACACTTGCTGCGTTTAATATTTTGTATAATAAAGTTTTATTGTAGATCTGGGGTTGGATATAGATTCCACTTATACCACAGTTACTTTGAGGTTGACGGTCCTGCTGCTCTGTAGATTTTACAATGAAAAATATAATTTCCTGTTAAACTAATTCAATATAAAAGGCTCTGGGAGAATTAAGACTTTAACGTTTCCTCTGATAAATACGCCTTTTCAGTGTTACACAGGTGAAGACCAGTGAAGCAGCCTGAAGGAAAAAATGTCGACTCATGCAAACACATGCTGATTCAGTCTCATTAGATTAATTTAACTTTTATTGATCACTCCAGATCTGTGTGTGCATATATCCTGTTTTTCTATCTGTAGATGAGATTCCAGCTGCTACTGAATGTGCTTTAACAAGGAGTTTCATTGTTTTAGATGCATGGTGTGATAAATATCAGTGTTTAGGTGTCAGTCTGCGATCAGCGTGTCCTTGTAAATGATCTGAAGCTTCCTGGGTGTGTTTATCAGATGCAACAGAAAACTCATTCAGCCGGAGTTTTTACTGCTGTGACACCT
>SSNP01000075.1:1906013-1913513 GCA_006937955.1 Pachypanchax playfairii | reverse complement strand
TGGAAATCCGTCGATCTGTCTCGAGTCTCTTCAGATCATGTAAACGCTTCACTGAAGATGGAACATTTGTTTTGGTTTTGTTTGGTCTTTTGGACTTGATGTGATCAGCTGATCAGGTTGATCTGAGTCCAATGGTAGCAGCTGGATGTGGCTGGTCAGAGTTCTGAGCAGTTTTCTGCTGATTTTTGTTCTGAGAAAAGTTCTTGATCATCACCATTTAATAAAGGTTCCACTTTAATCTTCATTCCTACAAACTGAGCCTGTTATATCAGTATAAACTGGGACAGATCAGGACTGAGTTATAGCTTGTGTTTTTGGTGAAAGTGCAGCCCGAGCTACAGATAATAAGTCAGCATCAAATTAAAAATGGACTTTTGAGGAATGGTTGTGCAGCCAATCGGGTTAATGGATCCTGTTATCAGCGGTTGTGTCGGGATCGCAGCTGGATAATGACTGCTCTGGCTTCGTGGAGCATTTAATTCAATAAAGAGTCCATTACTTCCTGCCTGTTAGTCCTCCATCTCTCCCATCACATCTGCTGCATCCTCTGTATGTTGGACTCTTCTCTCAACTCTAATGAAGACAGAATTTTTTGTGCTTCAAAAGGAAAAAGAAGCCTGAAGCAGGAACAAGCAGGTAAAAAGGATGAATGTATATTTAACATGAACGTTACATGAACTCATTACTGAGAACTTTCTAATTAGACTGAGATAAACTTCATGCTTTAATAATCAATAATGATATTTATTATATATCTTAGAAAAGCAGAAACACTTTATTTAATTATTTATTCCTGTTCTGAAGTCTGTTTCTGTCTGGGCTGCAACGGTTCGGGTCAGATTCAGAACATTAGTGGGTTGAGTCTCCTGACTGACTCGCAGGGACTCGCCGTCATGTCACCGACATGTTGAACAGAGTCGTGGTTGGACGAATCACTCTGTTGAACTAATAGATCGTGTTTTTGTCTCTTTTCATTTAGTTTGTTTTGTCTCTGCAGAGCGACGTGCAGAGTTCGATTACTTGTTGCTGCAAGACAAATTGCTCCATGCAGATAATAAAGATTCCTATACATGCATGTCACACGTGTAGAACATGTTAAACGTGTCATACACACGGGTTCAACAGACTGCAGTCAGATTCAGACCCCATGGTTTGATATCCAGTCAATTCAGTTTGTTTACATTCATTTATTTAAAATACTGTATTTAAACCTAAAATCTGTAGAAATACTTTTTATTCTAGTTGATATGAAACAATATTAAATCTGGACATGAAATAAAATAATAATCACTTTTTAACAGACGAGTATTTTATCTGTTTCATTCTGAAGGTTTCAAGCTGCAACTTATTTATTTACAGACAATAAAATGCATCCAAATATGAAGAAGAGGAAAACAACAAATAATCCCCCTCCTCTTCGTCCTCTCCCCCTCCTCCTCCTCCTCCTCCCCCCTCCTCCTCCTCCTCCTCCTCCTCCTCCTCCTCCCTGTAACATGCTTGATGTTTTCCCAGCAGACAGTCATTTAGAAGGTGGAAGATTCTGCTGCTGCAGGCGGGCTGAAGATGTCAGGATGAGCATGAGACCAGTGGGAAACAAAGATGGCTGCCTGATGCTAGGAGGGGGGGAGGGGGGAGGGAGAGGGGGGGAGGGGGGCTGGGGCTGACAAATCCTTTATGAAATTAGATTCTCCTGACAGGAAGGTTCTGAATGTGAACGTAACTGTGGAAGAAAAACAATCAAAATGTTTCCCAATAGAAACCGTCTGAAGACATTTCAGCATATTTACACTGTGGTCACATGGAGCGTATGAGCGCTGTGATTGGTCGAGGACGTCCTCTCTTGTTTTTGGCCTCAGGACAGTCACTGGTGTCCTGTTACAAGTGTCAGAGTGTCAGCTCAGGTTGTGTGTGTGATTTTACTGCAGAGTGAAACACAGAATAACCCCGTCCATCCTGTTAAAACCCTTTTTTCATTTAAAGTTTCAAACTCCTTGATGATAAACACATTTATAAAACATGTTTTATTAGAGGTTTATCCATCCTGTCTGCTGACTTCCTGCTGCGAGAGCCAAACGTTTAGGATTGAATGACATGAATGTTGCGAAGCTGCAGAAGAAAAGCATGACGTGTTGGAGGAGCTTCAACCTTCACAAACATGAAAGTATATAAACCGTCATGTTTCAGTTTCGTGACCTTCACTCAGACGTTAATGCTCCTTCTGACATGTCATGATTTATAAATGACAGCAGAATAAATATTTTGGTGTCATGAAATAAGAGACGCTGCAGCTTCCACAGCTTCTTCAGTCAAGGCCAGAGCTGTTACAGTTTACACGTGACCTGCCATAAACTCCTACATACATGGACACGCACAATCAACACACACTCATGTGAGAAACATGTCCCCTCCTCAGTTCAGATCATTTTATATCCAGAGTTTGTGTGATTAGGTTGTCGTCTCTTTCCTCAGAGCTGTAAGTGAAACTGAAGCGGAGCCTAAATAAGATGAATTTAATTGAGACCCTGCAGATCTGGTTCTGTTCTGACTTGGAGATGATTGCAGGTGGGAGATCTCTGTAGTGAAATAAACATTGATTTACTTTTGACTCTGGAGGTTTTAAACTTTTTATTCCTGCTGCTGAGAAACTGAAGATAAAGACGTAAAAATAGTGAAACGAAATCTGGCTAAAATAAATGCATCTCTTTATAGAAGATTAATGTAAACATTCCAAACATTTCTGGAAACTGTCTTAAGTCTTAATAGATCTTGTCACTGTGTTTCAGTTAGAATATTTAACATACAGTATGCTTTATATTGTTAGAGGTTTATCCATTGTGTTTGTTTGTGGACAGAACAGATGTTATTATCTGAATCCTTCATGTTTTATCCTGCAGCGATCCATCACTGCACCTGTCTGAGTTTTAACAGCTGATCTGCATATTCTGTAAAGGTATTCAAATATTCTCTAGTCAGCTCAGAGTGACATTTGAATACAATCTGAACTGCCTTCAGAAAAAACAGACAAACGTTTCTGAAATCAGAAATGAAAGGATAAAACAATAATATTAGCTGTTGTGTGTTTGTTTTGGTCAGATGTATTAATTATGTACTAATTTAAAAATGGCCTCCGTGACACTCCATGTTGCAGGTATGAACCCTCGTAGCTCTGATGTCCTCAGTTGTGTCTGGATTTCTGTCCATTTTTATTCCTTGCAGTTGAAAAGAACATGTAAATTATAAACACTGCAGGAACATACAGATTCCATGTGGAACCATCAGGGTCTTCAGACTCTCACGGTTCTTCTAGTTTCAACCAGCAGCTCATAAAGGAACCAGCAGTGTTCCTGTCTGAGTCTCAGTAAGTTTAGTGTCAGAGAGAGAGAGAGACAGGTGTGCGGTTACCATGGAGACCTGAATGAGACACAGGTGTGTGGTTACCATGGTGACCTGAATGAGACACAGGTTTGTGGTTACCATGGAGACCTGAATGAGACACAGGTGTGCGGTTACCATGGTGACCTGAATGAGACACAGGTGTGTGGTTACCATGGAGACCTGAATGAGACACAGGTGTGTGGTTACCATGGAGACCTGGCTGCATCTTTAACATGTGTTTAGATGTTTGTTTTAGTCTCGTTTCGTTTAATGATCCGAACATAAACATTTTGTCTGAACGCTGATTGTTACACAGTTGATGTTGGAACTTTAAGTTCTACGTGGTTTAAGAAGTAGCTGCTTTATATTTATAATTATGTATTTTTGTGAATATCAAACTTTAAACAAAAAATAAATTGTGCCCTTGCAGGACTTTGGTTGTGAACTAAGACTTTACGAATCAAACAAAGTTTCATGAGAATCTAACTCCATCCATTTCATCTTATTGTACATTATAAATGTGCCTTCAGATTGGATCTTCATGGAGAACGTCTGCATCCTGCTCCGTCTCCTGCTCAGTCCTGATCAGATTAACATGTTGGAGGGATTTTATTTTAATGAGTCTCTATAATCTTTTGTTAAATCAATTTGTTTTGAGTTGCAGAAGTAAAAAAGTGAAGGAATAAAAAAATAGTTGTTTTGTTTCAGCTCATGTTTTTGAAATTTTGCCAAAAAATACAGAAGCTTTTTAAATACCCTAAAACGTCCAACAGCAAGAAGACGAGATGAATCACTTCAGGTAGATTCAGTTGATACGATGAAGAAGAGATTAAAACCACTGTGATGTGATGAACAGGGATTTCTTATAGTGGCTTTAGTCTCACACTTTAGTTTTATTAAACTGGAATCTTCATTCTCAGTATTAAAAACTGACCTTAAGTCTGGTTCAGATATCTGAGCAGCATCAGCCGTCTGAGGCTGGGAATCAAACCTGTGAACAACTTCAGTCGCAAATGAAAATTTGAACTACGGTTGAGCTCATGTGACATTGTAGAACATTACAGGTAAATAACAGCAACAGGTAAATGATGGTCACTATAAGAAATCTAATAACGCTCTTCTTCATCTCGCTGACCTTCACCTTCCTCTAACCTGTTGTGTCAGCGGTTGCTGTCGCGTCGCTCAGTTTTGCTTTTACTCACCTTTTCCTGAAGCAAATCTGAAATGAGATTGTGATTTTTTTCCTCAGACTGTCATCACAGCTGCTCTGTTGAATTTTAATGTCACTGTAATGAATTGTCTGCTGAGACTATCTGAACAATCTGTGTCAGCAGCATCTTCTGTCTTTCACTCTGACCTGCATCCCTCTCTTCCTGCAATCACTGAGCACATTAAGTCAGTAATTATACCGTCTCTCACAGTGTGTCATGGACACCCGTCCATTCAGCTCACAATAACAGAGAAGAATAAATGTATGCATCTTCACGCGCTCTGCAGTCTGCTGCAAGCCTGTGTAATATGATACAGCTGTCCTGGAACAACCTCAGGCCTCCAACTTCAAGAGGAAACGTGTTGATCTCAGACGGGTGGTGCAGCGTCATCGCTGCTTCTAGAAGGATCTGGATCAGGTTCTGGACTGAGAGTCGTTCACTTCATCAAAACATGTCAGAGACTATAAAGAACACCATCAAAGTTCAATTATAAACATTTCAATAATTACACTCAGAATAACAAAAATAATTCAGTTTAATTTTGTGCAGAATCGTGTGTTTTAAGAAGATTCAATACAATCTGCTGGTTTCCTTAAAAAAATGCAAACCTGAACCTGGACCTCTCGTCATGAACCTGGACCCCTCGTTGTGAACCAGGACCCCTTCGTTGTGAAACTGGACCCCTCGTTGTGAACCAGGACCCCTTCGTTGTGAAACTGGACCCCTCGTTGTGAACCAGGACCCCTTCGTTGTGAAACTGGACCCCTCGTTGTGAACCAGGACCCCTTCGTTGTGAAACTGGACCCCTCGTTGTGAACCAGGACCCCCTCGTTGTGAACCTGGACCCCTCGTCGTGAACCTGGACCCCTCGTTGTGAACCAGGACCCCTTCATTGTGAACCTGGACCCCTCGTCGTGAACCTGGACCCCTCGTTGTGAACCTGGACCCCTCGTTGTGAACCAGGACCCCTTCGTTGTGAAACTGGACCCCTCGTTGTGAACCAGGACCTCTCGTTATGAACCAGGACCCCTCGTTATGGACCTGGTCCCCTCGTTAGGATGGACAGGTTTACAGTGTTACTCTTCCCACAAAGACTCGGATCATTTGCTGATCCACCATCATCATTCATCTCAGTCCTGAATTTTAAGTTTGAATTCAGGATGTTTGATACTAAATTTACAGCAAGAATAAAATATATAGAAAAACAAAAAGTTATATTTTGTATTTGGATTCTGTTTCCTGTTCCAGCTGTGTGAAGAATAAGTTGTGTTTCCAACCTTCATGCAGGGAAGTTTTTATCTCAGTGTGAGTCTCCTGACGTTACATCATCTTAATTACAGGGAGAGAACGAGCAGCGTGGAACCCTGTCAGCTTGTTGTTCCATCTCTTTAAAACAAGTGTCCTTAAATAGAGATGTGTTGTAATTTTGGACATGCCACACACACACACACACACACACACAAGTGTGTTTTGTTATCCTTATGGGGACCGTCCATTGACTTCCATTGATTTTAGTAACTAGATTTATACCTAACCCAAACCCTTTTACTAACCTTAACCATTACTGATCTATAACTAACCCTAAGACTAACTAAAACTCTATTCACACCATACCTATAAACCTAACCCCTAACCCTAAAAAGGGGAGTCCCCCTCATGGGGACCAGGCTTCGGTCCCCACAAGAACCCTCGGACCCCAGAAAGATAGTAAAAGTCAGGAAACGGGTCCCCAGGAGGTCAGAAATACAAACACACACACACACACACACACACACACACACACACACACACACCTCTGCAGCTGAACTGAAGCCACTGAAAGGACATCAGTAACCAGAGTTTGTCCTTGTCGTCTTTGTTGAACAACGTCTGCTGTTTTAATCCAATCAGCTTTAGGGAGCGAGTGGTTGGCTCTGATTGGTTCGCTCTAAATTTTAATCCAATCAGATTGTAGAAATGAGATATTGCTGGTCAGAATCAATCAGGCCTGCCCACCCGGTGATTAAATCTAATATAATGTTTTAATATACAACCATCCAGCGTCTGTCTGCATTCTCTCTGTTCCTGTTTCTGCTTGTTTGGAAGTTCTTTGTGAGCTTCATTTGCTGTTTTTTTATTCCTGTCGAGGTTAAAGAAGGAAAACACTGTTACCCTCCTCACATTCACACAGTTCATTTCATCTTAGTTTGAACTCCAGTGTGAAGTTGTTTATAGTTAGATCAGACAGTTTGTCTAATGAGTGACACAGATAATAAACTCATCCAGTTAAACATGCTGCAGTGATGCTTCAGTCTGTCTAACCAGCTACAGATCAACGTTCTCTATGATTTCATGAGTGAAGTTAAAGTGACATTTTGTTGTTTTCTATATTTAAAATATATAAAAGTTCATTCCTCTGAGGTTTTACTAATATTAAATAATGTTGCTTTTACTTGAACATTTTCAGCTGTGGACAGTGTCTGAGCCACTGATGGTGCATTCAATGTCAGATGGGAACTTTCCACTTTTCAACCAGAAAAATAAAAAATCTCAACAAATACTTCAGTTTCTTGTTTAGTATTGTGGAAAAATGTAATTTTTTAAAAGTGATGTTATCAAAGTTTCTCACACGCAGTGAAATAACTGAGTTCAGTTTAAAACACTTATTGTTATTCTCTTCATCGTTCTCCTCATCATCAGTCTGAAAGAGACCATCCTCTGTCAGGGTTCCATCCTGAAGGAATCAGCTTGATTCCTTCTCGTCTAGGAGATGATGGAGATAAAGGGGAGATTCTTCTTCTGAGATGTGACTCATAACCCGTTAAACTAGCCTAACTAGCCGTGTTGTTGATTACATACTGCTGGATTTTAATCTGGATTATCAGACAGAAGAAAAAACCTAAACAACTGCAGATACCCCCCCCCCCCCACACAC
>SSNP01000075.1:1885634-1905962 GCA_006937955.1 Pachypanchax playfairii | reverse complement strand
ATAATGTTTTAATATACAACCATCCAGCGTCTGTCTGCATTCTCTCTGTTCCTGTTTCTGCTTGTTTGGAAGTTCTTTGTGAGCTTCATTTGCTGTTTTTTATTCCTGTCGAGGTTAAAGAAGGAAAACACTGTTACCCTCCTCACATTCACACAGTTCATTTCATCTTAGTTTTAACTCCAGTGTGAAGTTGTTTATAGTTAGATCAGACAGTTTGTCTAATGAGTGACACAGATAATAAACTCATCCAGTTAAACATGCTGCAGTGATGCTTCAGTCTGTCTAACCAGCTACAGATCAACGTTCTCTATGATTTCATGAGTGAAGTTAAAGTGACATTTTGTTGTTTTCTATATTTAAAATATATAAAAGTTCATTCCTCTGAGGTTTTACTAATATTAAATAATGTTGCTTTTACTTGAACATTTTCAGCTGTGTTAAATCTACAGTGTCTGAGCCACTGATGGTGCATTCAATGTCAGATGGGAACTTTCCACTTTTCAACCAGAAAAATAAAAAATCTCAACAAATACTTCAGTTTCTTGTTTAGTATTGTGGAAAAATGTAATTTTTTAAAAGTGATGTTATCAAAGTTTCTCACACGCAGTGAAATAACTGAGTTCAGTTTAAAACACTTACTGTTATTCTCTTCATCGTTCTCCTCATCATCAGTCTGAAAGAGACCATCCTCTGTCAGGGTTCCATCCTGAAGGAATCAGCTTGATTCCTTCTCATCTAGGAGATGATGGAGATAAAGGGGAGATTCTTCTTCTGAGATGTGACTCATAACCCGTTAAACTAGCCTAACTAGCCGTGTTGTTGATTACATACTGCTGGATTTTAATCTGGATTATCAGACAGAAGAAAAAACCTAAACAACTGCAGATACCCCCCCCCCCCCACACACACACACACACAGACACACACTGAGCTGTTTGAACAGACTCTCAACAACGTCTGCTGGACGAGTAAACACCATCTCAGCATTTACCTCATGCATGGATGATTCAGGGCCGTTTCCCTCCAGTCCATTTCTACAAGGACGACTTCACGGGGTGTTAACTGCTCTGTGTGTATGTGCACGTGTGTGTGTGTGTGTGTTGTATGTGCACGGCCTCACATGTGACTCAGAGGGGGAAGGGCAGGTTCACTGAAAGATCTGAAAATACTTCAATAATGCATGTGATGGGGATCCTTCCCCGCACATGCACACACACACACACACACACACACACACACACACGCACACACACACACACACACACACACACANACCCCCCCCCCCCCCACACACACACTCACAGACACACACACTCACAGACACACACTGAGCTGTTTGAACAGACTCTCAACAACGTCTGCTGGACGAGTAAACACCATCTCAGCATTTACCTCATGCATGGATGATTCAGGGCCGTTTCCCTCCAGTCCATTTCTACAAGGACGACTTCACGGGGTGTTAACTGCTCTGTGTGTATGTGCACGTGTGTGTGTGTGTGTTGTATGTGCACGGCCTCACATGTGACTCAGAGGGGGAAGGGCAGGTTCACTGAAAGATCTGAAAATACTTCAATAATGCATGTGATGGGGATCCTTCCCCGCACATGCACACACACACACACACACACACAGATAGCAGGGAAGAAATAAATGCATCCTTTTGAAAGCATCTAGTCATGCACATGCACGCGCTGCACGTGTGCACGCAGTTATCATACTGTGACTCAGGTAGGAGATGTTTGTCCTCTTCCATCAGAGGGTCTGTATGAAGTTCCTGCAGTCTGTGAGAGAGTTGCCTTGTCATGAGAGGCTTCTTGTCTCGTGTGCCAGACAGACTGCATGGTGACCTACTTTGGTGCAGATTGTGTATATTTTATGAGACTGGGAGATGCCGACGCTCTCAGTGCAGATGCATGCATACAGCTTACACACAATTCTCAGTGCACAAACATCATCTGCACACACACATAGTTTGATATGAAGCAACATTGATTCTTAAATACATATTTGTTCATATATGTGGCTGATTGCCACCAGCTGGAACACTGACAGATGTCTTATGGAGGGATTTCCAGAAACATTTTAACAAAGATGCTCAAGAAAATCTCCCAAGCTTCCTCAGAAAATGATCAAAGTACAAACACTGATATGTCTGACACATAGATGTGGATATACACCCCAACAAAGACACACAAACACGAGTGACGGTGTCCCATTAGCATGCAGAAATAGATGCCTTTTTATGTTTTTCTACCTGTTATATGTAAGAAGAACTGCATGAGTCTCATCGTGCCTGAGTGGCATTTCAATGGTCAAAAGCTTGTTTAATTCAGACCCTTAAGCTTTAGAAACAGAGCTCCCAATTAATTTTTGAATAACAGCACAGACTAGTTGACTAGTAGCTTCTGACAATTGAGAAATGATGTTGATTTCCTCTGATCAGCTGCTGCAGCGTGCAGGCTGTTGGATCAATTCACCACCTTGTAAAGCATCACATGCTGGTGGTTTAATACAAAGAGAATATTTAACGTGAATAACATTACAAACAGCAGCTCTGAGCCATGAAGAGCATAAACAAACTGAACAGTCACTGAACCATCATCAGCATCATGTGATCAACCCCAGGTTGAGCAGACAGAGAGAGAGGATGGTTAAAAAAAGAAGCAGGAAACATCTCCGAGGTCCAGGTCCATCAACGTTCTGATCACACCGCGAGTCACATGTTGAGGTTCCACTACTGACAGAGAAACACTAAAAACATCATCTGAGCTTCAGGGAGAAGATCCTTCAGACTGATGAGATGAAACTGGAGCTTCTGGGTTGAGATGTTTGTGTGTTTTTATGTTGTGAAAAGGAACCAACACATTTGAACATATTTAGTAAAAATCAACTTGATTAGAGAACATTTTAAATTACTGTTTGTGTTTATGTGTATTGTTCTGTTGTTTCCTCTTTCTACAGAGAAGAGAAGATAAACCCTCATCTGTTCCCCCCCAACCTCCCCCACCCAACCCCCCCTCTCCCAACAACTCCAGGGATCTTTAAGCATTCCTCACTGGGTTCTTCCAAAGGTTCTCTGTGGTGTTCTGGACAGCTCCATATGCCTCAGGGCTTTGGACCTTCATGCGTCTCCTAGCAGTAGAGTCCACCCACACTTCCACCCACCACACCACCACTTCCACCATGAGCTGTGAGCAGGAGTTTGGAGACGGGGCCATGGGGGTCACGCTCACACTGCGTCTCCTCATGCATGGAAAGGTGAGGACTGATGGAAAGGAGGTTCAGCTGGTTTGGGATTTAAAAAATAACTGAATTATTATAGTGATAAATATAAAAGGCTAAACTCTATCGATACTTTAATCTATAATAATGTTTATCTAGTGCACATCATCATCACAACAGGCTCTTCAGCAGCTCTGATATGCTGCTTCACTGGGTGCTGCAAGAATGGGCACAGCTCACTTCTATTTCAGATTAAAGAATTTAGTGATTGTAACGTCTCATTTAGAGACTCTGAAACTGTCCAAACAACTTGAAACTGATTTGTTTGTAGTTTTTAAAGTAGCTGAGCTGATTTGTGGACTGACTTCAGGGTTCAGGTCAACATGTTTGTGTTTACATTTACTATAATTGTGTTTCTTTGTGTAAGAGTTGTTTATTTACTCACTCCCGGTCACATCTCCTTCCTTCAGTGTGCAAACTAACTGCTTGTTCTGATGTAAAACACCAACAATAACACAAACGTTATTATTATTCAGCTTAGAGACTTTTTTTAATTAGTGTAACTGCCTTTAGGTGATGTTTGTTAGTTTATATCCAGCCTGCATGTCCTGACGTCTGTAACAGCATGATTCTGTGTTCTGTGCTTTAAGCCATAAAAAAAGAATTCATCTTTAAATTTATAGTAGATTTACTACATAAAACAGAAACAAGACTCTATAAAATACATCTCAGGAAGGAAATATTTCTGATTGGCTGTTTGTATTTTCCCCACAGGAAGTCGGGAGCATCATTGGAAAGGTGAGGATCTTACTGCTTCCTCTGTTCTTATGTTGATTCATTTCATTTGAGACATAAATGGATGTCAGAAAATGTTCCTTCTCATTCGTTCAGCTTCTGTGTAAAACTATTAGAAAACTGAAGAAAAACTTGATTAAACTACATTTAGTTAAAGTTATTATTGAGTAGGATTCTTCTAAAACAACAACCTAACCCTAACCCTTTCCATAAAACGAGGATTAAAGCGTGTTAGATTTCCCATCAGGCCGTGTTATCCTGCTTGTTTCTGTTAGTGACTTGAATCTGATTCAGGAAGCCATGAGGAACCAGACGAGGCATTGGGATCTGAGATAACCGTTTAGAAATGTCTTCATTTTTTGTTGTTAACAGAACACCAAATTACACCAGCACATTCTCTGTATGAAGAACATCACAGCATACAAAGTGAGAGTAGATCCCTCCCTGTGAGAGTTGGAGTCAGTCAGTCATGAACCAGCTTCTTCCTGTTCAGGGTCACTGAGCTGGTGTCTGTCTCCAGTGGTCACTGGATGAGAGGCGGGGCTACACCTGGACAGGTCACCTGTCCATCACAGGGTCACATATAGACAATCACTTATAGTTTATAGCTGTCAGTTAACCTCATGCATGTTTTGGTCTGTGGAAAGGAGCCGGAGTCTCTAGTGTCAAACCAAATTTTAGCTCAGTATTTCTAAAGTTGAATAAGTTGTAGCTTTTTTGTATTTGCTAATTTTGGTTAGTTGTGGTGGCCATCTTGGATTGGCTGAACTTCAAACGTTAATCAATTGTAATTGTATATCCAACAAAGATTTCATAAAGTTTTGTTAAAATCCATCCAGTGGTTTATGAGATATTTTGCTAATGAAGACACACACAAAGATACGTATCTCATTTATTATCACCTTCAACAATAAAGATGCTCAAAAGATGAGCAGCATATTAGATCAACTCCTGATAAGACGTAAAGGTCACATAAACATAAACAGCTGAAACTTTAAACATCTGTTAACCTTTTAAATATCTGTATAACATGTTCTAAAGATTTTATCATCTGTATGTCTCGTCCTTCCACAGAAAGGAGAAACTGTGAAGAGAATAAGAGAGGAGGTAAGACGCTACTGTTCAGTCTGTCCTACATGCAACATGCATCATCCAACATGCATACTCCAACATGCATCATCCAACATGCATACTCCAACATGCATCATCCAACATGCATACTCCAACATGCTACATCCATCATGCATACTCCAACATGCATCATCCAACATGCTACATCCAACATGCATACTCCAACATGCATCATCCAACATGCTACATCCAACATGCATACTCCAACATGCTACATCCATCATGTATCATCCAACATGCTACATCCAACATGCATACTCCAACATGCTACATCCATCATGCATACTCCAACATGCATCATCCAACATGCTACATCCATCATGCATCATCCAACATGCTACATCTAACATGCATACTCCAACATGCTACATCCATCATGCATCATCCAACATGCTACATCCAACATGCATCATCCAACATGCTACATCCATCATGCATACTCCAACATGCTTCATCCAACATGCATACTCCAACATGCATCATCCAACATGCATACTCCAACATGCATCATCCAACATGCTTCCTCCAACATGCATACTCCAACATGCTACATCCAACATGCATCATCCAACATGCTACATCCATCATGCATCATCCAACATGCTACATCCAACATGCATACTCCAACATGCTACATCCATCATGCATACTCCAACATGCATCATCCAACATGCTACATCCAACATGCATACTCCAACATGCATCATCCAACATGCTACATCCAACATGCATCATCCAACATGCTACATCCATCATGCATCATCCAACATGCAACATCCAACATGCATCATCCAACATGCATACTCCAACATGCATACTCCATCATGCATACTCCAACATGCTACATCCATCATGCATCATCCAACATGCTACATCCAACATGCATCATCCAACATGCTACATCCATCATGCATCATCCAACATGCTACATCCAACATGCTACATCCAACATGCTACATCCATCATGCATCATCCAACATGCTACATCCAACATGCATACTCCAACATGCTACATCCATCATGCATACTCCAACATGCATCATCCAACATGCTACATCCATCATGCATCATCCAACATGCTACATCCAACATGCATACTCCAACATGCTACATCCATCATGCATCATCCAACATGCTACATCCAACATGCATACTCCAACATGCTACATCCATCATGCATCATCCAACATGCATACTCCAACATGCTACATCCAGCATGCAACAACCATCCTTCAGCATGCATCATCCAACATTCTACATACAACATGCTACACCCATCATCCAACATGCTAGATGCAACGTGCATCATCCAACATGCTACATACAACATGCATTATCCAACATGCATCATCCAACATGCTACATCCATCATGCATCATCCAACATGATACATCCAGCATGCAACAACCATCCTTCAACATGCATCATCCAACGTGCATCATCCAACATGCTACATCCAACATGCATCATCCAACATGCTACATCCAACATGCATCATCCAACATGATACATCCAAAATGCTACATCCAACATGCTACATCCATCATGCATCATCCAACATGCTACATCCAACATGCATCATCCAACATCCAACATGCATCATCCAACATGCTACATCCAACATCCAACATGCATCAACCATCATCCAACATGCTACATCCATCATGCATCATCCAACATGCAACATCCAACATGCATACTCCAACATGCTACATCCAACATGCATACTCCAACATGCCTCATCCAACATGCATACTCCAACATGCATCATCCAACATGCATACTCCAACATGCATCATCCAACATGCTACATCCAACATGCATACTCCAACATGCTACATCCAACATGCATAATCCAACATGCTACATCCAACATGCATCATCCAACATCCAACATGCATCATCCAACATGCTACATCCAACATCCAACATGCATCAACCATCATCCAACATGCATCATCCAACATGCTACATCCATCATGCATCATCCAACATGCAACATCCAACATGCAACATCCAACATGCTACATCCAACATGCAACAACCAACCTTCAACATGCATCATCCAACATGCAACATCCAACATGCAACATCCAACATGCAACATCCAACATGCATCATCCAACATGCTACATCCAACATGCATCATCCAACATGATACATCCAAAATGCTACATCCAACATGCATACTCCAACATGCTACATCCATCATGCATCATCCAACATGCTACATCCATCATGCATCATCCAACATGCTACATCCAACATGCATCATCCAACATCCAACATGCATCATCCAACATGCTACATCCAACATCCAACATGCATCAACCATCATCCAACATGCATCATCCAACATGCTACATCCATCATGCATCATCCAACATGCTACATCCAACATGCATCATCCAACATGCTACATCCAGCATGTAACAACTATCCTTCAACATGCATCATCCAACACGCTACATCCAACATGCATCATCCAACATGCTACATCCATCATGCATCAACCATCCTTCAACATACATTATCCAACATGCATCATCCAACATGCTACATACAACATGCATCAACCATCCTTCAACATACATTATCCAACATGCATCATCCAACATGCTACATCCAACATGCTACATCCAACATCCAACATGCATCAACCATCATCCAACATACAGCATACTACATCCATCATGTAACATCATCCACATCTAATGACTCTGTTAGAACAGTGTGGGTGTGATGGTTTACCTGACAGCAGCTTTGGTTTTCACTGATCTTCTGTTCAGTAAAAGGTGAGAATCTTCACAAACGATGTGCCTGTTGAGCCAGGCATCAACAAAAACCAGAGACCTGGTTGTAATGATAATCCACCCCCCAGCAGCCAGTATAAAGCTCAGGTTTATTTGGAGGATGTTTGCTCAAGCAGCATCTCTGCTTACATCTCCCTGCATGATATTTATTTATAATCAGGCTGCAGCTGCATGAATACTTAAACATTTGAATCAATAACTTGAGACGGTCTGTGTTCATCTGAGTGAAAGCAGAACTCTGGCTCATCAGTGCTTTTCTGTGGACTGCACACCTGATGTGAATACCAGAGGTTTGTTTCAGTGATGGGAAGATGCAAAATCTCCCGGGTAGCAGTGACTGTAAAACCAGGATCATCTAACCAGAAGGAATAATGTATGAGCTGAGCGTGCACGGACCGGTCCTGCATAACTGCATCACTAACAGCTCAGCATTTACATTTTACTTTGTAATAGCTTTGTAATTAAAATCTAGTATTTTAGTTAAATACTAAGGTTGTTTAAAAACATCATAACTTTATCTAAAACATGAAATGTTTGATTCAGCTCTTTGTTTTGATCCTCAATCATTCAGATTCAACTCAGTTCACCTGGAACCTAAACGAGCTTTTGGTCACCTGATTCATGAAACTAATATTATATCTTATACAGAGAAGATGCTGATGGAGCCTGTCACTATGTTCTCTATGTTCTTTATGACATAATGTCATAAATAATCCAGAACCGTGGAGACAGCTGGATTTAACCTCGGCCAATCAGAGACCTGGATTTTCTTATTTTGGAGAAAGACGGTCTTGAAACGAATACGATGCTTGAATGATGTTCCTGTTGAAGTCAACAGTGTTTGAAGAGGATTTAAAGGATTCCCTGTTCTTCCCTCTGGGATTTTAACATTTAGATGTTTGTACATTACTACTTTAACTCAAAAGGTAACAGTGTCCATCTTGCAGCCATGTGATTTGCTTTGATATACATGCAGTATGTATGTAGGTCGGGGCCGGATGTAGGCATGGGCAGGAGGGGGCATTGCCCCCCCAAATTCCGTGACTGCCCCTCCAAACGTGATTACATGCAGAAATACCAAATTTAAAAAATATTTCAGTGAAAAATGGTCAAAGTGAGCGCTCTCTTCTGTTTGTCCTAATTCAAAGTAGCTACTAGCTACTGATTGGGAGATGGATAGGGAGGGTGTGGCCAGTCGCTGTACTTAGTTGTCGCTTGCTCAGTTTTCAGTAGAGCTGGCAGACTGTTGCAGTTAGTTGAACTTAGCCACAGTTTTGGAGTTGTCTTCCACTGCCTTTTACCAGAGTTTTTGGTTACTTCCCCCCCTTATATCACTCTCTTCTTTTGTATTTGAAGAGAACCGAGTCGACCATGCAGAGATTTCTGACTGCTAAAGCTAAACTTAGCAGTTGCAGTGCTACGGTTTTAGCAGCAGCAGAGACTGAAATACCCGGTTCGTCCGGTGGGACTGCTCCTCCACTAGCCACCGACTCTATCCCCCATTCCCAGTCCAACAGTACATCTAGTTCAAGTTGCACAAGCACCGCTATCCCCGCTCTCCCTGTCGCTCTCAGATATATGGATAAAAAAGTAAAAAAAATGTAAAAAACAAAAAAGAGAGGTTCAATAGATAGATAAGATGAAAAAAAAAAAATAAAAAAGATATAAATAATATAAAAGACAAAAAAGAAAGTTCAACTGATAGATAAGATACAGTAGATAATAAAATACAAATAAAAATAATCGAAAGAAAGAAAGAAAGAAAGAAAGAAAGAAAGAAAGAAAGAAAGAAAGAAAGAAAGAAAGAAAGAAACAGATAAATGCAGCCTCAACAGGGCATAAGCCAGTGTCCCCGGGTAAATGCAGAGGGTAGGGCTCAAATATGAAAGTAGATATATGGATAGAGAAACTGATGGCATAGTTTTTGATGCATTTAAGGGGTTGGGGGGGATGTGATGACCAAAATAATTCTTAGCACGCCCAGACTGCCCCGCCCCCCGATATTCTACCTGCCCCCCTTAATGGGGCTGTCTAGATCCGGCCCTGATGTAGGTGCACTGGCGTGTTCAGGTCACATGAAACTGCACAAAAAATAAAGATTAAAACCCGGTTCCGAGCTGCAGAGTTTCATCATGATGTTAACAACTAATTATATTTCAGTCATTTAAAACGGACATTTTATATTTAGTTTTTAAAGGATCAGAAGATCTGCACGTCTCAGTATAAAGTTGCATTGATTATTAAATCAGGCATATTAGATGGAATTTCTCTGCTTTGGGATCTGAACTATGACATGTAGGTTAAACAGTTTAACTCTTCAATAAACTACAAACAGTTACATGATTTTCAGATTCAGTCAGGTTTCTCCCAAAATGTGCACAAGCAAAAATATCCTCTGACTTTTTTAGGAAGAACAAGTTTAAGTCCTCATTGGTTTGTTGTAAAAGCATGTGTAACTTCCTGGTGGCTGAAAGAACCTCCATTTAAAAGCATCAGATGCATAAAACCGAGTCAAACATTTGGGAAATTACAGAACTCAAATTAGGTCACAACAACACCTGCTGGCGTCTTTGAACAAGAAAACAAGCTTCTGCATTTTAAATGAACCTAAATTTACTGAGTTTATTCTCCTGCTAGCAGGAAATATGTGAAATAATTCCCTCAAATATCCCCTGAGGGAGAAATTATTTTGGTGAGAATGTCCTGAGAGAAACTGTGAGGATGACTGCACATGAAAAAACACCTGAAGAGATGAAGAGGAACATCAAAATAAAGGACAGACACACACTGGTGTGAGCTGTTTGTTAGTTTAAAGCTGGAAAATGTCACAATAATTAAAAGAGATATTAAATAATAATAATATTAAAGACCTGCAGAAACGAGCTTGTTAATATTTTGATACTCGTTTGGGATTAGAGACGTCAGTCTACAGTCTAACCTGCAGTGAGTGGGACCAGAACCAGAACCAGAAGAGTGTTTAGCTTTGATGACCTTCCTGATGACTGGAGAAGGTGACTGGGAACAGAAAGGTCTGGGGATTCCTGCTTGACCTGGTCCTGCAGGACTCTAACAAACACAGCAGCTTTTTCACAATAAAAGCTTTATATAACCAAGAGAAAGACAAACCTTTGTTCTGGAACCGGCCAATGAAAAGAGAGAATGTTTTTAGTCAGAGTGCTTCAGTCAGAGAGTGAAACTCTCTGACAGGAAACATGAATATTTAAATAGATATTTACTCCTCAAGGACAAAAACACACCAGATGTAGTTTCACTGTGTTTAGCTACTTGGTGGTTTTTTATCCGTGACCCTGCAGCTTCTAGAATCTCTGTTTCTACATATTAGAGACAACTTTCTCTTCTTCATGTGAAATCAGTGTGAAAACATGTTTCAGGCATGTTTTTTCACATGATGCCAGGTTGAAACACGTGGAGAGGAAGAGTCATGTCTCTGGTCATCAACACAATACGAACCTTACTGACATGTTCCAGTTCTTTATTCTAGTTTCACAAACATGTATAAACACACAGCTGTCTGTGTGTAACAGAGAGAGAGACACAAACACACAGCTGTCTGTGTGTAACAGAGAGAGAGACACAAACACACAGCTGTCTGTGTGTAACAGAGAGAGAGACACAAACACACAGCTGTCTGTGTGTAACAGAGAGAGAGACACAAACACACAGCTGTCTGTGTGTAACAGAGAGAGAGACACAAACACACAGCTGTCTGTGTGTAACAGAGAGAGAGACACAAACACACAGCTGTCTGCGTGTAACAGAGAGAGAGACACAAACACACAGCTGTCTGTGTGTAACAGAGAGAGAGACATGCCCTGACAGCAGAACAGAGTCATACAGCTGGATAACGTGGTCGTCCATCCTTCCTTCATTCCAAATGAAGAGTAATGAAGACAACCAGCCCACGCTGAAACAGCAAGATGCTGCTGGTCTCATTAGAGCAGCATGGAGGCTGTCTNTTTTCTCAAGGTTTCACTTTTTTTTTTTTTTTTTAATTCTAGTTGGAAAGAAATATTCATAATGAGTGCTGTAACCATAATATAAAAGAGTTAACATTAAAGTTATAGTCACAACCCACTTCAATGGATTAATCACAACCAGGTTATTTAGTTAAGGATATATTAATACTAGTTGACATTTAACAAAACCCCAAAGTAAACCCCTTTTAGGTTGCTTGTAGCTCAAATAACAATTTAAAGACAGACTTTATTCATGAACGTCTGGTCAAAGTACTAAGGAAACAAAACATTATTTGGGTTCTCAGTATGTCAATTATTCTGAGTTAGTTTTATCCAAATGAAGAATTCTAGGTCAGAGGTCACAGTGTGAAATCCTAAGGTCTGTCTGTGACTCTGTTCACAGCTTCAGAAGTGAGCAGCACCTTATTTTGAATTCTAATCTTACATTTATTTAAGTTTGATAATTTACTAAAACACAATTGCGTCTTCAACTTTTCCCCCTAATTTTGAATTTCCATTCAGGCAATGAGTATTTTTGTGTAACATTATTTTACCCAAAATATATATATTATTTTTGTAATTATATTTCCCCCTTAGGCACACCTGATCCTGGATCTTTGTTTGTCAACCCATCAGCTGATTTTACCCATATGTAATTAAGTGATTCCTGTAATCCTAGGTTTCTAAAATTAATGACAGTTTTACAAGCACCTGAGTCACAGAGAAATGAAACATTTTGGCCATTTACTTCAAGGGTGATATAAGGCTTTTCTGTTGGAGCATCTAAGAGTTCCCAGGCTCCACAAATGTTAACAGTTTCTGTATGATCAGCAGGTTCGGATAGTCAATCATGATACCGATCCTCTGGGCCAAATGGGCCTCCATTCTGAGGAGCATCTCTGTTGTAGGCAGGTCTTTGTGTCGTAAATCCTCCTCTGCCTCTTCCACCCCTCCCTCTTCCTCTACCGGAGGAGGTGGGGCAGTCCCGTGCCATGTGATCAGGGCTTCCACAGTTCCAGCAGCCGTCGGGCTGCTGCTGTCTCCGGGACTGAAACTGAGATCTACCCCTCCCCCTTGGGGGTCTCCCTCGACCTCGGTTACGGAGGTGAGGGTGGCCTCCCTGATAGAACACCTCATCAGTAGTAAAGGTGTGTGCAGGTCCACTCAGCGGTGGCTCCTTCCTGTCCAACTCTCTCACAGCGTGACAAGCATATTGCATAAGCTCATCAACATCACGTGTTTCCCAAGTTATCAGATGATTTTTAACTTTGTGAGCAATTGGAGGTAAAAAACCTCCCAAAAGGCCGTTCTTTAACTGCTGCTGAAAAGCTGAAGTTTTAGCTGCATCATGTGGGATGCCACTGTGGGTTTTAAACTCCTTTTCATAGCGCCACCTGAAATCTTCTATGTCTTCATCTGGTTTTTGTTTTATACTGGCAAGTTGACTGTAGTTTGCACGTTTCTTAAAGCGTGTTTTTACTCGTCCTGACAGTGCAAGCCACAAGTCTTTAAGTTCAGCTGTCATCTTGCCTCTAGAGCTAAACTGGTAAACGGTTTCACCGTCGAGGTCAATTCTGATTTTGTCCTCATAGTCACCTCTCACTTTGTGCCAGTCTTTCCCTAGTGATGTCATGACAGCCTCACCTATCTCTCGTCCGTTCAGTCTGTATGACTGAATAATGTCATTCATGTCCTCAACCCACTGATCTACATCTTCACGTGCAGGTGTCACCCCCTCTAAGGCTTGTCGTGCTTCATTTAAAGTCCAGGGTCTGAATAAAAACATTGTGGGGACATCTCTGTCGCCAGTCGGGACTTCTATTAGGGGAAAGGCAGTGGTCTCCCCCTCTTCGTCATATGAGTCTGCGTCTTCTGTCTTAGTCTGCGTCTTTGTAAGTTGCGTGTGGTCAGGGTAAATGTCACCCATTTTATCCCCCCCCCCCTTCTTAGACTTTGATCTAATAACTGCTGGATCTGGGGGTGCAGTCAGCACATGTTTAGGTCTCTGGTCTTCGTCGTGTGGGGGTCGGTAAGGCGGGGGACGCAGATCGTCCTCACGGTCTTTACCCAGACACATAGTTTCAGACTTCTCCTTTTTCCTCTGCGTCCTCAAGTCTCTCACATTCCTTCTACGCTCAGCTTCCTTCAGCCAGGCTCTAGCTGCTGTCAACTCCTCCTCCTTTTCTTTTCTATCACCAGATTTACAAGTAGACACTTTCACTTCCAACTGTAAAACAACTTTCTTCCACTGTTCGACTGTCAACTTCCCGTCAACATCATATTTCTTCTGCCATTTCAACAAGAACTTAATATTATCTGGGTCCTTCAAATACATAAATTTCACATCACCAGTTAAATCAGCAGTTGACTGTGAGTTTCCCATCGTTCCAACAATTTAGTGCTGCACAGACTTAAATATTACAGATGTGCCAAACACAACTTGCTTCACTTTATATCACAACTCATACACCAAAACAGCTTAATCAAGGAAACCAGCACTTCTTACCCCTTGTTGAGTGATGTATTCTTCTCGCTCGGATCACGTCAATTCCACGTTGGCGGTCGAGGTCGACCTATCCAGCTGGCCCAGCGAGCAATTCAGCCCCCGGGACTTTCCACCAGGGTCCTATGACTCTCCTGGCCGTGCACGGTCTTCAGCTGTCGTCCTCTTCCGTCAGCGATGGAGTATGTTGCGATCCAGGTCACAGCACCAAGAAAATGTTAGGTTTTATCCTTATTCTATCAAAACCTTCCATTATTATAAATATAAGAAATACGATCACTCAAGAAGTTTGGTTCAAAAACCCAGCTGGGGAGAGTGTGTCAGCTTACAGCCCCTCTGTAAGACAGCTTCCTTCTAACACCAACTCTGACAACTCTCTCCAGCTCAGTCTTTTTATTCTCTTTAGACACAGCAATAACAAATGACAGATAACAGACAACAGTAAATCGTCACTCCCAAATCAGTGGAGCCAGCCGTAGCTGTCTCCTAACCATTACCTTGGATTAGGGAAAACAGGGTGTTTACACAGGGTGAAAGAGCATATAACTCAAATAATCAGATAGCAGGGCCTGCATGAACACCTGCACACATAAGTCACACAGAAGACATCTTTAAAGCATGAACGTGTATAATTGATGTCCTTTCTCTACCCTATCACACTCTCCTCAACCTTGTGGACAGCCTTCCCAGAAGAGTTGAAGCTGTAATAGCTGCAAACGGTGGACCGACATCATATTGAACTCTATGGGTTAGGAATGGGATGGCACTTCAGTTCATAGTATGAGTAAAGGCAGGTGAGCGAATACTTTTGGTAATATAGTGTAAATTGATCCATCGTGAAGGAGCTGCTGATCCTGGACCTCAGAACATGATCAAGAACTGGAAATGTGGCTGAAGAGAAATCCTAATTATAAAGTAGAGGCAGAAATGTGATTAAATATCAGTTATGATTCAAATTACTTGAGCTTTTTCCACATAAATGACTTTAAATTCTAGAAATATTACATGTACAGATTTTAAAACTGAAGTGTTTTTTTTATTCTTGTGATGACATCATCTTCTGAATGAGTTTCATAAAACCAGAAAAGCAGTTTGGAAAACCGGAGCATCCTGCAGTCTGTCCTGAAGAAAACCAGTGAAGTGAAGCTCCAGTCTACCTGAGTGAAGCTTCGTTTACACAGACCTGATTAACTTCAGGGCATTTGGAGGCATTTATGGAGCTGCTAAGGGAGTTTAGTACAATCTGTATTTGGTCAAAGGGAACGATGAGAAGAAATGATCACAGCCTCGTGTCTGCTGATTGGACATGGAGCTACAGGTTAGATCAGCTGTTTACACAAATACTTTTAAGCTACAAGGCAGCTCAAAAATTCTCTGTACAATGTGCCACTAATGAAGGAGACAAAGACATTAGATGTAACTGAAATAAACTGGGACAAAGTCAGGTGAAGTAAAGTATGAAGGGAAGAGGATAGAAAGCAAGATGGTGGATGGAGGGATGAAAGAAAAGGAGTGATACAGTGAGATGGGAAGATCTGATAAATAAATGTGAATAAAATGGTGAGAGGATAAAAGGGATGAAGGAAAGAACCAGAGGGATGGAAGATAAAGAAAGAAAGAAGCATCATGGAGGTGATAGAGAGATGGAGTGTAGATGGAGGGATGATGGATTGATTGATTAATGATTGGAGACAAAACCATTAAGAAGAAAATGCAGAAGCCAACTAATGTACTTTTATTGAGATAATGGATAGAGCTGCTCCCCAAAGTGCAGGAGATCAATTATCTCCAGGTCTTATTCATGAGGGATGGATGGATGGATGGATGGATGGATGGATGGATGGATCCTGCCTTACACCTTCCTGACTTCGTACTGCTGATCTTTTAAATCTTCACCTTCAAGTATTTCTCCTTAAATATTTGCACTACTTTGTTTCTCACCTTTCTTTTCCTTCACTCTTCCTCCTCTTCCTTCTCCAACCCTTCATCCTCCTCCTCCTTTAATAAATCCTCTTCATTACCCAAACTGGATTCACATCTTTGTCTCTCCTCCTCCTCAGTCGTCCCCTTCTTTCTCACATTAAATAATTCCTCTACTTTTCATTTCCTCCTCCTGTCCTCTCTTACCTTCCTCCCACCTGATCTCCTCCAGCCTCCTCAGAGACATCCTCCTCCATCACAGGTGAATCTCCTTCAGGGAGTGAGGAAGGAGCTTTGTGCATTCTCCTCTTCTGTCTCAGATACCTTCTAAGAGAACTTCCTCCTGCTAATGTGTTTTTTTCTCTTCCCTATTCCGACCCCTCCCCGTCTCCATTAAACCCCCCCAACCGTTCTTCACCTTCACCTTCTGCTCCCGTCTTTCTTCCTTCTGTCTCTCTCACATCTCCGTCCTCACCTTCTTTTCCCCATTTATCTTCCTCCCTGTTTCCCTCCCCCTGTCTCCCACCTCTGAAACTGCCCCCCCACCCTGTCCCATATTCCTCCATCTCTCCCCGACCCCATAGAGCAGTGCCAGGATCAATATATCTGAGGGTTCATGTCCAGAGAGGATCATCACCATCACAGGTCCAACGGACTGCGTGTTCAGAGCCTTCACCATGATCACCTTCAAACTGGAGGAGGTAAACGCACGCTGAATGCATTCAGAACACATGCAGAACACACGCTGAACACAAGCAGAACACACGCTGAACACACGCTGAACACAAGCAGAACACACGCTGAACACAAGCAGAACACACGCTGAACACACGCTGAACACAAGCAGAACACACGCTGAACACATGCAGAACACACGCTGAACAAATGGAGAATACACGCTGAACACAAGCAGAACACATGCTCAACACACGCTGAACACATGCTGAACTCATGCAGAACACACGCTGAACACACGCTGAACACAAGCAGAACACACGCTGAACACAAGCAGAACACACGCTGAACACACGCTGAACACATGCAGAACACACGCTGAACACATGCAGAACACACGCTGAACACAAGCAGAACACATGCTGAACACACGCTGAACACACGCAGAACACACGCAGAACACAAGCAGAACACATGCAGAACACACGCTGAACACATGCAGAACACACGCAGAACACATGCTGAACTCACGCAGAACACATGCTGAACTCATGCAGAACACACGCTGAACACATGCAGAACACACGCTGAACACACGCTCAACACACGCTGAACGCATGCTGAACACACGCTGAGCATGCAGAACACACGCTGAACACACGCTCAACACACGCTGAACGCATGCTGAACACATGCACAACACACGCTGAACACATGCAGAACACACGCTGAACACATGCTGAACTCATGCAGAACACACGCTGAACTCATGCAGAACACACGCTGAACACATGCACAACACACGCTGAACACAAGCAGAACACATGCTCAACACACGCTGAACACAAGCAGAACACATGCAGAACACACGCTGAACAAATGGAGAATACAGGCTGAACACAAGCAGAACACATGCTCAACACACGCTGAACACATGCAGAACACACGCTGAACACAAGCAGAACACACGCTGAACACATGCAGAACACACGTTGAACAAATGGAGAATACACGCTGAAGACATGGAGAACACATGCAGGACACACGCTCAACACACGCTGAACGCATGCAGAACACACGCTGAACGCATGCAGAACACACGCTGAACTCATGCAGAACACACGCTGAACACATGCTGAACACACGCTGAACAAATGGAGAATACACGCTGAACACAAGCAGAACACATGCTCAACACACGCTGAACACATGCAGAACACACGCTGAACACATGCTGAACTCATGCAGAACACACGCTGAACACATGCAGAACACACGCTGAACACACGCTGAACACACGCTGAACGCATGCAGAACACACGCTGAACGCATGCAGAACACACGCTGAACGCATGCAGAACACACGCTGAGCATGCAGAACACACGCTGAACAAACGCTCAACACACGCTGAACGCATGCTGAACACATGCACAACACACGCTGAACACATGCAGAACACACGCTGAACACAAGCAGAACACATGCAGAACACACGCTGAACACAAGCAGAACACACGTTGAACAAATGGAGAATACACGCTGAAGACATGGAGAACACATGCAGGACACACGCTCAACACACGCTGAACGCATGCAGAACACACGCTGAACGCATGCAGAACACACGCTGAACGCATGCAGAACACACACTGAACGCATGCTGAACACATGCACAACACACGCTGAACACAAGCAGAACACATGCTCAACACACGCTGAACACAAGCAGAACACATGCAGAACACACGCTGAACAAATGGAGAATACAGGCTGAACACAAGCAGAACACATGCTCAACACACGCTGAACACATGCAGAACACACGCTGAACTCATGCAGAACACACGCTGAACACATGCAGAACACACGCAGAACACATGCTGAACTCATGCAGAACACACGCTGAACACATGCAGAACACACGCTGAACACACGCTCAACACACGCTGAACACATGCTGAACACATGCAGAACACACGCTGAACACATGCAGAACACACGCTGAACACACGCAGAACACACGCAGAACACACGCTGAACGCATGCTGAACACATGCACAACACACGCTGAACACATGCAGAACACATGCTGAACACACGCAGAACACATGCAGAACACACGCTGAACGCATGCAGAACACACGCTGAACATATGCAGAACACACGCTGAACACATGCTGAACTCATGCAGAACACACGCTGAACACATGCAGAACACACGCTGAACACACGCAGAACACAAGCAGAACACACGCTGAACACATGCAGAACACACGCTGAACACATGCAGGACACACGCTCAACACACGCTGAACGCATGCAGAACACACGCTGAACGCATGCAGAACACACGCTGAACGCATGCAGAACACACGCTGAACGCATGCAGAACACACGCTGAGCATGCAGAACACACGCTGAACATACGCTCAACACACGCTGAACGCATGCTGAACACATGCACAACACACGCTGAACACATGCAGAACACACGCAGAACACATGCTGAACTCATGCAGAACACACGCTGAACACATGCAGAACACACGCTGAACACACGCTCAACACACGCTGAACGCATGCTGAACACACGCTGAGCATGCAGAACACACGCTCAACACACGCTGAACGCATGCTGAACACATGCACAACACACGCTGAACACAAGCAGAACACACGCTGAACACACGCTGAACGCATGCAGAACACACGCTGAGCATGCAGAACACACGCTGAACACACGCTCAACACACGCTGAACGCATGCTGAACACATGCAGAACACACGCTGAACACAAGCAGAACACATGCAGAACACACGCTGAACACATGCTGAACTCATGCAGAACACACGCTGAACACATGCAGAATACACGCTGAACACACGCTCAACACACGCTGAACGCATGCTGAACACATGCACAACACACGCTGAACACAAGCAGAACACATGCACAACACACGCTGAACACATGCAGAACACACGCTGAGCATGCAGAACACACGCTGAGCATGCAGAACACACGCTGAACACATGCAGAACACACGCTGAACACATGCTGAACTCATGCAGAACACACGCTGAACACAAGCAGAACACATGCTGAACACACGCTGAACACAAGCAGAACACACGCTGAACATATGCAGAACACACGCTGAACACACGCTCAACACACGCTGAACGCATGCTGAACACATGCACAACACACGCTGAACACAAGCAGAACACATGCAGAACACACGCTGAACGCATGCAGAACACACGCTGAGCATGCAGAACACACGCGGA
>SSNP01000075.1:1862403-1885583 GCA_006937955.1 Pachypanchax playfairii | reverse complement strand
TTTTCCCCATTTATCTTCCTCCCTGTTTCCCTCCCCCTGTCTCCCACCTCTGAAACTGCCCCCCCACCCTGTCCCATATTCCTCCATCTCTCCCCGACCCCGTAGAGCAGTGCCAGGATCAATATATCTGAGGGTTCATGTCCAGAGAGGATCATCACCATCACAGGTCCAACGGACTGCGTGTTCAGAGCCTTCACCATGATCACCTTCAAACTGGAGGAGGTAAACGCATGCTGAATGCATTCAGAACACATGCAGAACACACGCTGAACACACGCTCAACACACGCTGAACACACGCTGAACACAAGCAGAACACACGCTGAACACATGCAGAACACACGCTGAACAAATGGAGAATACACGCTGAAGACATGGAGAACACATGCAGGACACACGCTCAACACACGCTGAACGCATGCAGAACACACGCTGAACGCATGCAGAACACACGCTGAACGCATGCTGAACACATGCACAACACACGCTGAACACAAGCAGAACACATGCTCAACACACGCTGAACACAAGCAGAACACACGCAGAACACACGCTGAACGCATGCAGAACACACGCTGAACACACGCACAACACACGCTGAACACATGCTGAACACATGCACAACACACGCTGAACACAAGCAGAACACATGCACAACACACGCTGAACACAAGCAGAACACATGCAGAACACACGCTGAACACATGCAGAACACACGCAGAACACATGCTGAACTCATGCAGAACACACGCTGAACATATGCAGAACACACGCAGAACACACGCTGAACACATGCACAACACACGCTGAACACACGCAGAACACATGCACAACACACGCTGAACACAAGCAGAACACATGCAGAACACACGCTGAACAAATGGAGAATACAGGCTGAACACAAGCAGAACACATGCTGAACACATGCAGAACACACGCAGAACACATGCAGAACACACGCTGAACACATGCTGAACTCATGCTGAACACACGCTGAACATGCAGAACACACGCTGAACACACGCTCAACACACGCTGAACGCATGCTGAACACATGCACAACACACGCTGAACACATGCAGAACACACGCTCAACACACGCTGAACGCATGCAGAACACACGCTGAACACATGCAGAACACACGCTGAACACATGCTGAACACATGCAGAACACACGCAGAACACATGCAGAACACACGCTGAACACACGCTGAACACACGCAGAACACACGCTGAACGCATGCAGAACACACACTGAACGCATGCTGAACACATGCACAACACACGCTGAACACAAGCAGAACACATGCACAACACACGCTGAACACAAGCAGAACACATGCAGAACACACGCTGAACAAATGGAGAATACACGCTGAACACAAGCAGAACACATGCTCAACACACGCTGAACACATGCAGAACACACGCTGAACGCATGCAGAACACACGCTGAACACATGCAGAACACACGCAGAACACATGCTGAACTCATGCAGAACACACGCTGAACACATGCAGAACACACGCTGAACACACGCTCAACACACGCTGAACGCATGCAGAACACACGCTGAACGCATGCTGAACACATGCACAACACACGCTGAACACATGCAGAACACACGCTGAACGCATGCAGAACACACGCTGAGCATGCAGAACACACGCTGAGCATGCAGAACACACGCTGAACACATGCAGAACACACACAGAACACATGCTGAACTCATGCACAACACACGCTGAACACAAGCAGAACACAAGCAGAACACACGCTGAACAAATGGAGAATACACGCTGAACACAAGCAGAACACATGCTCAACACACGCTGAACACATGCAGAACACACGCTGAACACATGCTGAACTCATGCAGAACACACGCTGAACACATGCAGAACACACGCTGAACACACGCTCAACACACGCTGAACGCATGCTGAACACATGCACAACACACGCTGAACACAAGCAGAACACATGCAGAACACACGCTGAACGCATGCAGAACACACGCTGAGCATGCAGAACACACGCTGAGCATGCAGAACACACTCTGAACAAACGCTCAACACACGCTGAACCCATGCTGAACACATGCACAACACACGCTGAACACAAGCAGAACACATGCAGAACACACGCTGAACGCATGCTGAACACACGCTGAGCATGCAGAACACACGCTGAACACATGCAGAACACACGCAGAACACATGCTGAACTCATGCAGAACACACGCTGAACGCATGCAGAACACACGCTGAGCATGCAGAACACACGCTGAGCATGCAGAACACACGCTGAACACACGCTCAACACACGCTGAACGCATGCTGAACACATGCACAACACACGCTGAACACAAGCAGAACACACGCTGAACACAAGCAGAACACACGCAGAACACACGCAGAACACACGCTGAACACATGCAGAACACACGCTGAACACATGCAGAACACACGCTGAACACACGCTGAACACACGCTGAACGCATGCAGAACACACGCTGAACACAAGCAGAACACACGCTGAACACACGCTGAACACAAGCAGAACACACGCTGAACACATGCAGAACACAAGCTGAACACAAGCAGAACACACGCTGAACACATGCTGAACTCATGCAGAACACACGCAGAACACATGCAGAACACACGCAGAACACACGCAGAACACATGCAGAACACACGCAGAACACATGCAGAACACACGCAGAACACACGCTCAACACACGCTGAACGCATGCTGAACACATGCACAACACACGCAGAACACAAGCAGAACACACGCAGAACACACGCTGAACGCATGCAGAACACACGCTGAACACACGCAGAACACACGCAGAACACACGCTGAACACACGCTCAACACACGCTGAACGCATGCTGAACACATGCACAACACACGCTGAACACAAGCAGAACACACGCAGAACACACGCAGAACACACGCAGAACAAATGCAGAACACACGCTGAACACAAGCAGAACACATGCTCAACACACGCTGAACACATGCAGAACACACGCTGAACACATGCAGAACACACGCAGAACACACGCTGAACACATGCAGAACACACGCAGAACACATGCTGAACTCATGCAGAACACATGCTGAACTCATGCAGAACACACGCTGAACACATGCAGAACACACGCTGAACACACGCTCAACACACGCTGAACGCATGCTGAACACACGCTGAGCATGCAGAACACACGCTGAACACACGCTCAACACACGCTGAACGCATGCTGAACACATGCACAGCATGCAGAACACACGCTGAGCATGCAGAACACACGCTGAACACATGCAGAACACACGCACAACACACGCTGAACACATGCAGAACACACGCTGAACACACGCAGAACACACGCAGAACACACGCTCAACACACGCTGAACGCATGCAGAACACATGCACAACACACGCTGAACACAAGCAGAACACATGCACAACACACGCTGAACACAAGCAGAACACACGCTGAACACATGCTGAACACATGCAGAACACACGCTGAACTCATGCAGAACACACGCTGAACACATGCAGAACACACGCTGAACAAATGGAGAATACACGCTGAACACAAGCAGAACACATGCTCAACACACGCTGAACACATGCAGAACACACGCTGAACACATGCTGAACTCATGCAGAACACACGCTGAACACATGCAGAACACACGCTGAACACACGCTGAACACAAGCAGAACACACGCTGAACACATGCAGAACACACGCTGAACAAATGGAGAATACACGCTGAAGACATGGAGAACACATGCAGGACACACGCTGAACAAATGGAGAATACACGCTGAAGACATGGAGAACACATGCAGGACACACGCTCAACACACGCTGAACGCATGCAGAACACACGCTGAACGCATGCAGAACACACGCTGAACGCATGCTGAACACATGCACAACACACGCTGAACACATGCAGAACACACGCTGAACACATGCTGAACTCATGCAGAACACACGCTGAACACATGCAGAATACACGCTGAACACAAGCAGAACACATGCTCAACACACGCTGAACACATGCAGAACACACGCTGAACACATGCTGAACTCATGCAGAACACACGCTGAACGCATGCAGAACACACGCTGAACAAATGGAGAATACACGCTGAACACAAGCAGAACACATGCAGAACACACGCTGAACGCATGCAGAACACACGCTGAGCATGCAGAACACACGCTGAGCATGCAGAACACACGCTGAGCATGCAGAACACACGCTGAACGCATGCAGAACACACGCTGAGCATGCAGAACACATGCTGGTTCACCAGCTGGTGGCTTTGAGCCAATCAGGAGAGAGTTGTGTCGTATCTGAGGTGGTCATTGGAGGAGAACAGCTGCAGTGTACTCAGCATCACACCTCATCATGTGGTTCTGCTGATTCAGCAGAAGTCAGAGACAGTTTCTGACCAGCATGTATTGCTTCTATACATCAAGCTGTTGATGTGCATCAAGTCCAACACCTGCAGCTTCAGGTAATGACTCCAGCTGGTCGACTCACTGTGACACTTCCACTCTCAGCTGACTCAAAGGGAAACTCTGAGTTCAGACTGACCGCAGTGGAGATCTACATCTCATGACAGAAAGTCTCTCTTTCCTGGACAATGTCTGTGTTTTGGCTGGTGGAAGTCACATGACATGGTCACATGACATGCTTCTTGATGCAGACGTCGGGAGTGGCGTGTTTGGAAACAGTTTATATATGTTAAGATAAAAGACCTTTAAATGTAATTTAATATGAAAACATGATGTGTGAGTATCAGTGACACGACTCGGCTTGATGAGGCGATGACAGCGAAAGCATTGATATGCACATCCAGTTTGTACACAGCACTCAGCAGCACGCCGTCGTGTCACAGCGAGGTCGAGCTGGTGAAAGGTTAGCGCCGATGGAGCGGACAGCTTCCACACTTGTCTGTCATCCCTTTCATTCTGATGCAGATCACAGTCTGTTTGCTCTGGTCAAAAGTCTGTCTCCTGTCCATCACTGGCTCCGTCTCTGACCTTCACTTCCTGCTTCTTTTTCTCATTTCATTCTGTCATGGTTGGTGGAGTCTGATGATTTGGCAGCATCCATGTTTGACAGAACAACAGAATATCTTTAGTTTTATCTTCACAAGTGACCTGACATTTCAGAGTGAGTTTCTGAGGCTTTAATGGAGCGTCCCAACATTTATCAGTGAATTACACGAGGCTTTTAGCTTCTTTTCTCAGAGTCCATCTCAAGTTAGAATCTGTTTCATTACAGCAGGAAGCAGCAGGAATCTCATCTGATGCTCTTCATCCCTGTTGTTTTTTCTTTTATTTATTTGTTTGTTTTTAGTTACTGCAGCTTTTTTCTTTTACTAAATGATGTCCATGACCATCAGAGTCTTCATCGCTGTGGTCATGTGACACAGATTGACGAGGTTCTTGTTCATTTCAGAACGCCTGATTTGAATAAATTAATTATTTTTAAGACCCAATATTTAAATGAGTTGAGCTGAAGCAGGGAAACATCTAGAAGATACAGACAGGTCCTGAGGACCAGCATCAGGAAACAAAACAATCAATAAGATGTAGATTTCTGTTGTGCAGCATTTCTACTGAATTTAAATCTGAATATTCTGTAACAGTCATTAAGGTAATATAGAGGTTTTATTTCATGGAGAACATCAAAGCACATCAGGTGTTTCTCAGGAGAGCGTCTAACTAAGTCAAATGATCTGGAAGTTTCTATGTAGCAGGTTTAATTCTCTAAAAGCAAATAAAATGAGCTTCACTGCTTCTGTTTATCGTCTCCTTTAGGAAATAAAAGCTCTAACTTTAAACTGCTGTAGATTCAGTTGGAGAACATGGAACGTTTTATTCTTTTAAAAAACGGAACCTTGATAAATAAATATTAATTTTTATATTCTGGTTTTACTTTCAGTTCTTATTGATTTCTCGGACCATCTTGATCCTGCATCCTACATGTACAAACACAGTTTCAATGAAAAATCCTCCTTCAGTCAAGAATTCATTCATTTATCTAAATACTGGTTCTGGTTAAGCAGCATGGTGGATTAATGTGACAGAACCTTCTGGATTATCGGTTGACTGCGTCGTATTTCATGACCATAAATCAGTGTGAGGTAGATCAGCCTCGTCCTGCAGTTTTATGTGTGCGTCATCTTTCTCTTATGCATTAAACTTTGAAGTTGTTGTATTAGTTCATTAGTGAAAAAGGCTCCTGTCACTCCTTCACTCGTTAATTGCATTCCTTATTTTCCTCTTCAGCAGCTCCTTTTTACCCTCCTCCTCCTCCTCGCTCATTACAAACCTCCTCCAGCAGATTTCTTTCTATCCTCCGTCCCACTCTCTCTCTCCTGTCTTTCTCTTTGACTCTCCACCTCTTTCTTTAATTAACTCAGATAATAAATAACGGCCTAAATCACCGGCTCGTAATACGATTGGTTCAATCAATTAGACCGAGCTGGACTCAGCTCCTTGTTGCATCTGAAATGTAAATAGCAGCTCTGCTTCGTCTGGGCTGCCCATCAGACATACGTGTTAGGAATAAATAACCTCCACTATCCCGTGCATATATTTATTGATATCATTTACCTTCAGCGCTCAGTCTAACTCTCAGAGCAGAAGATAAACTGGAAGGAAAATCCAGGCGGCAGCAGATGTGTTGATTGTTTTAGACGCTCTGCAGGAGGTTTTATGTTTTCTAGAATATTTTAAACTGATCTCGGAGACTTTATGTGGCAGATTGTTTTCAGGGCTCGGAAGTCCCAGATGTGTTTCTTTAGACAAATAAAGTTGTAACTGCCAGTTTTTATTTTTCTGCAAACCCTTTTTATGTTTTCCTGTTTTGTTATTCTTTTCTGCTCCTGGTTCCACTTATTTCCTGATTTAAATCTGTGTAAGATTCCTCATCTTCTAATGACACAGGAGCCCCCTAGTGGCTGGTTTCGGAATATTGTTTAAGTCCCACCTCCTCCATGTAAATGAATGGGACTTTTTTTTTACCAAAAAATTAAAAATACACCTTTCAGGTGTTAAATCTTATTGATTCAAGTTGTTCTTCTTTTCTAACTTCTGCATGTTTCAACATTAACTTTTCTTTCATGTTCACCTGTAATTAGTTTTTTAATACCTAAGCTCTATATCGCTTGTAATCAGATCCAAACTAATCCAGAAGGAAAACATGGCACTTCCTGTGAATGAAATAAATAATTAAATTATATATAATATATATATTTGCAACAGGAGTAGGTGGACATGCTACTTCTAGTTATCATTCCCAGTTAAACACAAGACAAACTTAATGTTAATGAACATCTGGAACTGTCAAGACTTTTAAACCAGGAAACAGGTCAGTGAGATGAAACGCTGCATCACAGCTGAAACAGACCAGTGAGTGCTGCCTCTTCAGTAACAGCACCTGATCAGGTGTGATTTGGGTTTTTAACAACAGAATGAGCAGCTGGTGAGTTAAAACAGCTGCTGTCACTTGCAGTACATGTTTATAAAGTCAGTAAAACTCAGTTTTCTTTACTGATTTTCCACTGACTGTTCATCTTGTCTCTAAATTTACACTCTGCTACAGTAAATTGCAGGATTATTGAAAACATGAGCAGGATTTTACAATAAAGATTGAATCATTTCTTCTTTCTCTGCTTCTCTCTCAGTCCACTTTTCTTTCTTATCTAAAGATTTAATTTCCACCTGTATAATTTAAACATCAGACATCTTTTTTTCATTTTACTAACTTAAAGAAATAGATTTTCAAGCACCTGTAAATTAATTTCTCGTTTTAAATGGAAGAATTTATTCGACCAGTCCACATGATGTCACCATGCTTCTGTAGATTTAAACAGCTGTTTTATTTGTTTTATGTTTGTTTACATGTAGCACATGTTAGCATCTGCTCTGCTTCCTGCTGTGTCTCTGCTGCTAAACTGTTGCATGAATATTCTCAAAGTGAAAAACCTTCAATGTGTTTCTCTCTCCCTGTCACTTCCTGTCAGGACCTAATGGCCTTGGTGGCCAACGGTACCGTGACCAGCAAACCTCCGGTCACCCTGCGGTTGGTCATTCCGGCCAGCCAGTGCGGCTCCCTCATCGGAAAAGGTGGATCAAAGATCAAAGAGATCAGAGAGGCGAGTCTGTGGACTGGAGCTCACACCCACTTTAAACATTATAAAAACACATCTTCTACTGTTTATGTGGAAAATAAATGAGTGAATAAGGACTAAACTTCTATAGCTTGATTTGGATGGAAATATGTAGAAGTGAGTTTTGGAGAAGACGACAGGAAGGAACACAAGCTCAGAAAAATCTAATGTGGGAAAGACTGAAATACAAACAGAATAAAACAAGAAGCAGAGTGAAGACATGTGGACAATATGTCCTCCAGCAGTCTGAGACTATAGCAGCATAACTAAAGGGATGGACCAGGAGAACCTCCAGCAGTCTGAGACTATAGCAGCATAACTAAAGGGATGGACCAGGAGAACCTCTAGCAGTCTGAGACTATAGTAGCATAACTAAAGGGATGGATCAGGAGAACCTCCAGCAGTCTGAGACTATAGCAGCATAACTAAAGGGATGGATCAGGAGAACCTCCAGCAGTCTGAGACTATAGCAGCATAACTAAAGGGATGGACCAGGAGAACCTCCAGCAGTCTGAGACTATAGCAGCATAACTAAAGGGATGGACCAGGAGAACCTCCAGCAGTCTGAGACTATAGCAGCATAACTAAAGGGATGGATCAGGAGAACCTCCAGCAGTCTGAGACTGTAGCAGCATAACTAAAGGGATGGACCAGGAGAACCTCCAGCAGTCTGAGACTATAGCAGCATAACTAAAGGGATGGACCAGGAGAACCTCCAGCAGTATGAGACTATAGCAGCATAACTAAAGGGATGGATCAGGAGAACCTCCAGCAGTCTGAGACTATAGCAGCATAACTAAAGGGATGGACCAGGAGAACCTCCAGCAGTCTGAGACTATAGCAGCATAACTAAAGGGATGGACCAGGAGAACCTCCAGCAGTCTGAGACTATAGCAGCATAACTAAAGGGATGGACCAGGAGAACCTCCAGCAGTCTGAGACTATAGCAGCATAACTAAAGGGATGGACCAGGAGAACCTCCAGCAGTCTGAGACTATAGCAGCATAACTAAAGGGATGGATCAGGAGAACCTCCAGCAGTCTGAGACTATAGCAGCATAACTAAAGGGATGGACCAGGAGAACCTCCAGCAGTATGAGACTATAGTAGCATAACTAAAGGGATGGATCAGGAGAACCTCCAGCAGTCTGAGACTGTAGCAGCATAACTAAAGGGATGGATCAGGAGAACCTCCAGCAGTCTGAGACTGTAGCAGCATAACTAAAGGGATGGACCAGGAGAACCTCCAGCAGTATGAGACTGTAGCAGCATAACTAAAGGGATGGATCAGGAGAACCTCCAGCAGTATGAGACTATAGTAGCATAACTAAAGGGATGGACCAGGAGAACCTCCAGCAGTCTGAGACTATAGCAGCATAACTAAAGGGATGGATCAGGATTCTTGTGTTTATGGACGTGTTGATGGTTCCAGATGTTTCCTCTTACTTATCAAAATAAAATCCTTTGATTAGTTTATATAGTTGAACTTGACTGATGCTGCTGAAGACTTATAGCTGACATCAGATTGTTCTCACAGCAGTAAAAATCCAGAATATTTAATGTTTTATTGGATCAGAAACACAGTAGCTTCAGTGTTACACATGTTTAACAGAAATCTCATAGATCTGATGTTTTCATGTTAGCACCGTTTTATTTAACATGATCTGATTAAAAACACTTTTTAAATATTTCTGACAAATGTCATGTGACTTTCTGAAGCACCTGCTTCATTTTCATATTAATCAGACCAGCTTCTGATCACATGACTAACCCGTTAAACCTGTGACTATGTGTTTTATGTGTGTAGACCACAGGTGCTCAGGTGCAGGTGGCAGGTGACCTCCTCCCCAACTCCACAGAGAGGGAGGTGACGATATCAGGAGGTCAAGACGCCATCATCCAATGTGTTAAACTGATCTGCACTGTGATCCTGGAGGTAGGCGTCCATGTTGGATCCATCTGCAGCCGCTGCTTCATGACATCACAGAAACACTGAAAATACAGAATATTCAGTAAAGTGATGAATGATGTAACATCCTGATTTAATCTGAGAGATTATAGAACATCCATCTGTAACACGATCCATAATCTGCAGATGTGTTTACTTCAGAGTGATAGAAAACATCTGTTTCAGATTAACATGGTAAATAAAATCAATTTTAATTAGATTTAAATTTATAACAATGATAATAAATAACTAAAATATGTCTGAAAACATTTTGGAAGGCAGTGCAGCTCCTGAAAAGTCCAACAACTTTCTTCCTTAAAGCACAAGAGTAATTTACTTTATGCTGAAAATATTTTCATCTATGAATCGGGTTTGAAACCCGGTCGTGACCTTTCTGCACAGAGTTCACGTGTTCTCCTCGTGCGTGTTTGTGTTTTCCTTCAGTTTCCTTCCATGGGGGGGCGTGCGTGCGTGGGCGTGCATGTGGGTCAGCTTTTGAGGCTTTTTGGGGTCAGAAATGACGGAACAGAAACAGTGAAAGTTGACAGTTAAACATGAAGCTGCAGCTCATTATAAATCTGTTTGGAGAAGAGTGCAGCTGTGGGAGCTTCATCACATGCACACACACATGCACACACAGACCCACATGCACATGCGCGCACACACCCTCTTTACCTCTAAATAACAGCTGTTGTTTATAATGATTTGTCTCCTTCATGTAAATCTTCTGCCTTCAGAAACTTTTTGTCAGAAATGTTTTAACTACAGTTACAGACAAACATTCTCCCACAACTTGTGTATGAAAACTTTGTGATCACATGACAAACGTAGCAGAAAGTCACCTGATGTGGATCAGCTGTGTGATGACGTTGTTTCTGCTGCGTTCACCTCCTTCAGGGCAGAAACATTCACATCTTTATTTCACCAGTGTGATATCGTTACTCGGCGTCGGCGGTCATTAAGATGAGCTTCGTCTCAGAGATCAGGAAACGAGGGTTAGAGTTTTCAGAGTTTTTCAAACAGATTAATCTGAGACAGAAAAGAAAAACAACTAAAACACGTCCTCATCGTCGTGTTGCTGAAGTCGGTTTCTGAAACAAGGAATCTTCACTAACACTGATGGATCTGTAACATTTATCTCAGATCATGTGTGTTTTATTCCTTTCAGATTAAAATTCATTCCATCTTTTATGTTTAGAGTTTAACTCAGTGATCAATAAACTGTTCAATGTATTTAAATAATGTTGATCATATCAGCTCAACCTCTAACTGCATGTTTCTGGTCAGTATGATGAAGCTGAAGTCTCTAACCTACACGTGCACGAGGAGAACATGTAAACTCCATGCAGAAAGGTCAGATTCAAACCCAGGACCAGCACGATCCACTGCACCACCGTGCATTTATCTGATACATGTTAAACTGAGTGAACAGATCTGGTGCTGTCAATAAACAGATCAATAATCATTTGTAAACTAAATGAACCTTCGCTGCATCGCCGGCGTTCTGCGTGCACACCTGACCCAGATCTGTAGATCTGATCCAGAACAGAAAGAACTGTTTAGTCTAACAGTTAGACAGGAAGCAGTAACATCTGGTTTCTATAATCCAGGTAAATCCAGGTTGTACCTGAGTATTGAAATTTCTCTTCACATCCAGCTGAGTTTAAAGTTCCTCTCTGATTCTTCCTCGTCCCTCCGTCTGTGTAGTCTCCACCAAAGGGAGCGACCATTCCATACCGACCCAGTCCGACCCCGGGGACCGTGCTGCTGGCAGGAAACCAGGTAACCAGCAGAAGTCAGCTGCATCTTCAGAGACAGACACGTTAAAAGATGCTCCAAGTTAAAAACTCAGTCATCAGCTGAGATGTACGACTCTTTTAGTTTCTTCTCCTTCATCTCCATGAGGATGAAGAGGGTGGTGTTTCAGGAAGTGGGTGGGGTCATGTGACCTCTGTGGGAATGTAAAATGACCTGGACAGTAAGGTGAAGCTTAACGTGTTTTAGGTTTTCAGGGAGTTGTTCAGCCTGAGCAGGTTGTCAGGATGGAGGCGTGTCTGTACCTGGTCACACATGACTGAACCAGAACAGAGACTTTAGAGACTTTAGAGACGGATATCAGGAGTATTTAGTTAGAAGACTGACGTGTTTCTGTTAAAGACATAAAGAGTTTCTGTGAAGTTTGAACTTCAGTTTGATAAGAAACTCTGATGTTCACCTGATCAGTATGAAGCAGGTTCAGACCCGCCGTCACCTGGAACTGGACCACGGTCCCTTATTCACCGGGTTCAAGTCCAGATTTCTTTAAGTGACGTGTTGCTGACTGGTGGTTCAGGTTTTCTTTAGTTTGTTGTTTTTGTTTCGGTTGCAGGTGACGTGCTTATTTACCTTTCAGGTGTTCAGACATGAACTCTCTGAACTGCATCCTGTCATTTATTTATTATTACTCACAATGTGATGAATAAGACAAACTCATGGAGCAGATTTGGCCCCGGGGCCCCAGTCGAACAAGGCTGAGAAGGTGGTTCACCTTTAGGGGGCGGCTGTGGCTCAGTGGTTAGAGCGGTCGTCCTCCAATTTGAAGGTTGGTGGATCGATCCCGGCTTCCACCGCCACATGTCGAAGTGTCCTTGGGCAAGACACTGAACCCCATGTTGTCCCCCGATCTGCGTATCGGGTTGTGTGAGTGTTAGCCCCTACCCTCTCCCCCCGGTTTACATATCGGGTTGTGTGAATGGGTGAATGTAAAACTTGTAGTGTGAAAGCGCTTTGAGTGGTCTGAATGACTAGAAAAGCGCTATACAAATACAGGACATTTACCATTTACCATTTACCTTTACCCTGCGGTGCATCACCTGCTCACCAGGAGTTTAAATCTGAGGGTTTCAAATTAAACTAAATCAGTAAAAATCTTTTATTTCAAACTGTTTTTTTTTTCTGAAAATTCAGTGTTTAATTTCATAAACACAGTTTTAGTATCTGTTTGTGTTTCTGTTCAACTGAAGGTGTTCGAGGCTTCAGACTTTGGCTCACATCCTCTTTTCTCAGTGGCACAAGGAGGAGTGGACCTGCAGCAGGTGAGTGGGCGGGGCGGGGTGGGGCGGGGCTTATATCTGCCAGGTAGATGCAACATTCTGTATATGAAGCAGCTAGATTTAGGTAAGCAGTGCGTGTATGTTGGGGGGGTAGTGTTAGTTAAAAACAACAACAACACAAGAATCTGAGTAGAACTGATGTGGGGGGTTGGGGGGGGCAGAGGTGACTGTTCTTTAGACTTTAATTTGCACATTTTGACTCATAAACAAAGATAATGAAACTATTTTAGATGCAGTTTAAAAGTCTGACAGTGACTCTTCTAACATTTATAGAATCTTCTGTTTGTTTGTTTTAAGACATAAAGGTTTCCTGGGTTAATGATGTCATGTGACCTGCAGTTATTCCTTTATGTTTCAGACATATGCTGTTCAGAGTCACTACGGCATTCCACACTCAGAGGTTAAAAGGCTTTTATTTATTCTGCATTCACTAAACACTTTATTTAAATAAACTTGTTGTTTCATGGACATTTTATTTTCTGTTTTTCCATCAGTTAGTGAAACTACATCAGCTGTCGATGCAGCAACAAGGTCTGGCGTCCATCAGCCAGTCGGCTTCGCAGGTTCTGCCTGGTACGTATTAACATGGACAGAAACACAACTGGGACGGTTCTGGAGGACGTCAGTTCAGCTGTGTTCTGATGTAGAATGTGTTGATTTACTAAATAAATAATGGGAGTAAGAAAAGTTTGGTTGCATAACATTTTAAAACTGTGTGACATCATCAGACATCAGCTGAACATTCGGTCAAAAATCTCCAAAAATCCTAAAACTTAAACTTAAACTCCCAGTTCAGTCATGTAAAGACCCGTTTAAACTCTGAATGATGATTGGACTGTGAAGTCTACATGAGCTCCAGAGGGGGCGGGGCTTCTCGCGTCATGTTTCATTAAAATATTTTTGTTTGTGGGGAAATGTCTCCATCTTTTTGTACATTTTGTCTACATCACATGACGTACTGTTAATAAAGTTCAACTCTGCAGAGACTCAGTTTGATGTTTAATTTGCACGTTTTTTTAGAGCTGCAGGTTGTGAAAATGGACATCAGTCATTACAGAACTGTGAACAGACGCGTGTTTTAAAGCTTTTCATTAACACCCTTAATTATTCTAATTAAAAAACCTGTTTCAGCTTGTTTCTTTCAAAATATTGATATTATTACTGCAGAGTTCAGCTTAGATCAGTTTGTGTTCAGAATATTCAGACCTGATTCTAACGATGTAGATAAACACATCAGTGAAGGATTCTGTTGTTTCTGTTTTACATGTTTGTTTCAGGCTTTTAATGTAAAAAAGAAACAGCTTTTATTACCTAACGTTTCATCATCCTCCTTCAGAGTGGAAACTTTTACTTAAAATCTGCAACTCATTTTACAGCAGATTTTTAGTTATGTAATCAGTATTTTTGAGCATTATTCAGAGTTTTAATGTGTATGAGGCCTTTGATCAGAAGCATCCCGCATGTCGACTGTAGAGCAGCGTTTCATCTCAGAGAAACGGCGTCTGTCTGACTGAAAGGTGAAAATCAAAACAACAAAATGTCACCAGACTTTTTAAAATCAGCAAGTCAGAGGCTTTAAAAATCACAGTTCTGAATATTTAAAGACAATAAATGGTGACATCTGAATTATTCTACCTGTTTTACAGCACAAAGACTCACACAGCTGCTTATTTCATTTGTTTGTTGTCAGTCTGAGAACGTGCTGTTGTTTGTTTGATTCCCAGCTGATTCCTGGTTTGATTCAATCAGTTGTTTATTTAAAAGGGGACAGTGCAATTTAATAAAACACATGATTTTTAATTCAGTCATAATGATCCGTCTCTCTTGTCTCATCCAGCAGGTATGGAAGCTAACTGTCAAACCACATCTCAGGAGCTGCTCATCCCAAACGATGTGAGTGAAATGACACAAAATGCTGCTTGAACTAAGAAAAATCCCTGAATTTCTACCGATTACACAAACACAAGATGCAGCTCGTCTCTGGAGTCGGATGCTCTCACCTTCTCACCTCCTCCACGTCAGTTTCTTTCACAAACAAAGCAACTCGTCCATGTTTACGTCAGTCATGTCTGTTTAGATTCAGTTTGTTCATGTTGGTGTGAAGCTTCTCTTCTACCTGCTCCAGGGCAGGATGGATTAGACCTTCAGTCATGTGAAATATTCCAGGTGTTTCCACCAGAGTCACCTGAAAGTCTCAGTGTATTGAAACAACCTGTTTTCAGACACGCTGTACTGCAGTCTGGGTTGTAAGACTAACCTGCTGGGTCCAGTTTGGTCATCTGACCTGAACATGACATGGCGTCTCTGCTCCTGTCTCACAACAAGCAGAGCAGCTCAGAGGACGTCCAGCTCAGTGACACGTAGAAGGACTATGACTGATGTGCCACAAACATTCTGACTGCTGGGGGGAGGGGTCAAAGCTGTGACCTTTGACCTCCACATATCTGTCAGACTGCTCTGATCTAGTCAGCGTTGTCTTCCAGTCAGGAATCAGCTGTTTGGTTCTTTCTTTCAAGAGGATGGATGGATGGATGGATGGATGGATGGATGGATGGATGGATGGATGGATGGATGGATGGATGGATGGATGGATGGATGGATGGATGGATGGATGGATGGGTTTTGTGTGTCTTGTATTCCTCGTGGTGATGCAGCAGTCTGAGGTTCTGTCTTGGTGTAGAACACCTTACAGGTGAGCTGTCTGTGTCAGGTGAGAACAAACAGGTGATGTTTCTACTGCGTTTTCTTTCTGACACCTCAACATGTTCCGTTTCCTTCAGATGAAATGAAACTGTATTTATTTACTCGCGTCTCTGTGCAACATGAAAACACAAACATGAATGAGGTAAAAGTTTTTCTTTACAGAACGAGACGTTAATAAGAGTCGAGGGTTTGAGACCCTGAACATCAACGTGTTTATGAGTCAGCAGCTAAACAGAGCAGCTTAATGACACCCTATAGCTCACAGCCCTCTTCCTCTTTCTCCTTCACTAAACCTTTCCAAATTACAAGGGCAGCAGGGAACTGCCCAAAAATAGCCCTCGCCTCATCCTCTTCCTCCTCTGCTCTTCAGCTGCAGGCTGGATTTACCCACCAGTACTTACATAAGAGAGACGCTCTGAACAGAACGCAGCATCTGTGAAAACCTCTCAACCCTAAAACACCTGAACTCATATCCACCAAGCAGGAAGGAGCTGATTCTGTCTTTTAAAACAACTTTAGTTAAAATTACAGCTGATCAATGACACAGTTAAATCATTCTGTTAATGTAATCTGATTATCTCAAGTTTCTTTAGTTCAGATAAATATTCTCTCTTCATGCTGACACATCTGAGGAAGTCTGCAGCTGAAATACACTAAAGACAGATTCCTTCTAAAGATACTGATCAGTAGCGAAAACGTTCATGAGCTCGTCGGTCAGAGATGCTCGTTAGCTCCAGAAAGGATTTACTCATAAAACTAACAGTCACGTGTTACTTTAATCAACATTATATGATTCATGAAAACAAAATCTCTTTGATATCATATGTTGAATAGTTATTCATGGAAATGTGTGTGCGTGCGTGCACGTGTCTCAGCTGGTTGAGATTCACAGGAGAGTTCTGGTTATGAGAACGTTTAGAGGTCAGAAAGCTGCTAGAAGCTAATTTCACTTAAATGTCTTTGATCTGGTCGTCGTCAGCCGACACTTTGTCTGTTAGACTGTCATTAAATCCACCAGACACACTTTCATTATCACAGCCAGCTCCAAGAATAGTTCACTACAGCTTGTTGGTGAGAGCTGGTGGTGCAGAGAGATAACCAGACAAAATAAAACTCCATATTTCAGAGAGAAAGAAGACGCAGTGAGGGAGAGCGGCGTCACCGTGTATAAATAAAGTCTTGTTTAAAACAACCTGTCAGGTTGTTTTCAAATGTTTTATAAATAAGGATGCAACAGAGTTTAACCAGCAGATCTCTAATCTTCATCCTCTCTGCCTCATCATCCTCACAGCTGATTGGATCAATCATCGGTCGTCAGGGCACCAAGATAAACGAGATCCGGCAGGTATCAGGGGCTCAAATAAAGATCGGCAGTCAGAAAGACTGCAGCAGCGACCGACATGTCACCATCAGCGGCACGCCGATCGCCATCAACCTGGCTCAGTATTTAATCACTTCATGGTAAGTTACAGGAAACACGGGAGAGTTTAACAGGCATCAGACGTCATGTAGGAACACTTCCTGTTCAAACATCAAATGTTCATGTTAATAGAAACAATCATCAGAAATAAACAGATGTTTGTTGAAAGCTGTTAAAGTAATTTAAAACGTGATTATCAGGATGTTTGTTTGATGACAGCAGCAGAGTTTCCTGTCATCATCATCATCATCATCACAGGAGCTTTAAACTGAAAGATGTTTTATTTCTCAGACTCGGTCGAACCATCGAGTGTCGAGTTACGTTGGTTATAAAATGAGCTGTTATGAGTCTGAATGTGGATCAAACAGCTGATCCTCGTGGTCCTGATGAGATCTTTATGATGTAGCAGGTTATTTACCTTCCACAGCTTCACTCCTGCTGCTTCATTAGTTACACTGTGAAACTTTCACTTGAATGAATAACTAATCAGCTCCAGGTGAGACAGAAGATCTGTTGAACTGTGTAAAAGGACACGTTTTTAGATTTGGTGAAACGCAGCGTTTTATGACTCGGACTCCATGTTTTCTTTGTTTATCGTTGGAAACGAGTTATTTGATGATTGTTGATGTGAGTTTTTATTACGTGGTTATTTACACTGCGGCTGAACATCTGCTGTCATCTTCCTTTTTGTTCTAGTTTCCAGTTTTATCAGACCAGCAGCAGGTTCTGGTTCATCATGTGATTGAATCTGAAGGTTAAAACAGTTTTATAAAGTTTTTCAGCAGGACGAGAATAAAACTGTCTTCTTTACAATTCAACACGAGCAACACGAGCATCAGCGTCGATCTGTTGGTGCTCTGACGTCAGGATTTATGTCATTTATCCCATGATGCATCATTTCAGTGGTTGCTGCTCTGGAACACGGAGGGACCTTTTGGTAAAAATTAGATGTTAATTTTTGTTCTTGTAACTGCTTGTGACGTACTCACAGCAGAAACCTGGATCTGGATCTAGACCTGGTTCTGGATCTGGACCTGGATCTAGACCTGGACCTGGTTCTGGATCAGGACCTGGATCTAGACCTGGACCTAGACCTGGTTCTGGACCTAGACCTGGTTCTGGATCTGGACCTAGACCTAGACCTAGACCTGGTTCTGGTTCTGGTTCTGGTTCTGGATCTAGACCTAGACCTGGACCTGGATCTGGTTCAAGACCTGGATCTGGATCTAGACCTGGACCTGGACCTAGACCTGGATCTGGACCTAGACCTGGATCTAGACCTGGACCTAGACCTAGACCTAGACCTGGTTCTGGTTCTGGTTCTGGATCTAGACCTAGACCTGGTTCTGGATCTGGACCTGGATCTGGTTCAAGACCTGGATCTGGATCTAGACCTGGATCTGGACCTGGAGGCGTTTCTCTGTCCTGTTTGTGCATCAGCATCATCTCTGATGAATCTTCCATGCTAACATGTCTACAATGGTTTTGTTTCCTCCTCCCTAAGCCCCCTCCCGAGCCATCACCCCAACTTATACAGCACACCCTCCATCCGTACAGCGAACTCCCAACAATAATCTGTTGCAACCTCCAGCAAAACACACCTGTCTTCTGATTTCATTTTGTCAGTTCTTCATTTTTATCCTGTTTTTTCTGTTCTGGGTTCACTTTTACTTTTTATTCTTGATTTTTTAACATGTCTTTTATTTAACCCTCTAACCCTTCTCCATCCGACCCCCCCCCCCGACCCCTCTCCTTCCTCCACCCTCCGTCCTCCTCCCTGTGCTCCTCCACCTCCTCCCTCCAGTTTAGAGACAGCCAAATCCACCGCCCAGTCCTCCTCCATGCCGTCTCCCGTTGACCTGACCATGAGCTTCACCCAGCCTGCCCCCCCTGCCTCCGCCTCGTCCTCCTCCTCCTCCCCCCTGGCAGCGATGGGTGCCACTCTGCCCCACGCTCCAATCCTGGGTGCTCCCTACGCCCTCCCCCTCTCCAGCCTCCTGGGAGTCAAATCCATCCCTTACCTGGCACTGTCCTCCCCTCCCGCCTCAGCAGCGGCGGCTGCGGCTGCCATCGGAGCGCCGGTGTTACAGAGCTCGGTGGCGACAGCAGGGACGGCGGCGGTTCCTGTTCCCGCTCATGCAGCAGCTGCTCTGGCGTCCTACACGGCCAAGATCTCATCTGCAAACGGGATGAAGAAGCCTGAGAGACAGAAGTTTTCTCCGTACTAATGAAGGAGATCCGTCTCTGAGGTAACGCCCACACTGCTCTTCAAACAGCAACGACCTCATTTCCACTCTGTAGTTCAAGAAGTATTTAAATGAGTCAGAGTGAGTTGAAAGTACATGAACTGAGAAGATCAGATAAAGACTGGTACATTAGAATGAGACTCATGCTGCTGCAGAGTCTTTAGCCAAAACATCTAGAATAAACATTCTGTTTGTTTCCATCAGATTTCACTGTGTTGCAGTTTAAAACTATATAAAAATACAAAGTATATAAATGATATCACAGTTTGGCTGATCGCTCATATCGCTGGATAAAAAGTGTTAATATGACGTTCATCATGCAGCTGTTATTGTCAGGGTCAGTCAGCTGTAAGTGAAGCTCTTTGGGTTCGAAGGTTTAACTATTGAACTCTTTAAATATTAGATTTCTGGTCCGGCTCGGTGTTAAAGAGGTTCTCCAGTCCTTCTTACTGAAGATCAGTTCTCACCAGTTATTAGACAGATCCAAACATCAATAAACCTTTAAAACAAACAAACAAACAACTTTCTTGGTGTTTGTTCCACTGTTAATAATTAGGAATAGTTTAGGATCTCAAATTGTTGTCTGTTATTGTTTTTTAAAACAATGATGATTGGTCTGTTCTAATCAGGCCCCGCCCACTGAAACTCAGAAGCACCTGTATGTTTAACTCTGAATGATACAACGTTGAGCTGAAATCTTTCCTTCTGTGTGTTTTGTTTTTGCAGCTCTGTCCTCTCCGGGATTCGGAGGTCAGCGGCTGTTTGTAGCCACTAATATTTGAGGTTCTTTGGGCCGCGCAGCCTGTAAAAGCCATAAAGACTTTTCCTCTTCTCGTCTCGTCCTGCTCTTTATCCTGTTGTATACTCATATTTATTAACTGTTATGGAATATTCCAAGTTTATATCACTGGCCACTAACACTGAGCTGAAGTAATCAGCGTTTCCTTACGATGAATCACCTGTAAATGACGGTCTGCTTCTCGTCACGTTGGGTTTATGTTCAGTATTTCTTGTAAAGATTTTTTTAAACCTCCAAGTTTTACTTCTGTTTATGTTTATAACAATTTCAAACGTGTTCTTTAAATTATTTTTAACTTATTTTGGTGAGTAAAACATTTTCAGAATTAAAAAATTCTGTTTGCAAGTAAACATGTAAAACTAATTTTTTTAGGTGTGCAAACAAAAAATGTTCCTTTTAGGAGAAAAACAAAGACGGTACGATGAACACTTTCACTCATGAGTTACAAAGAAACGGTTTAAATGTTCCGTTTGACTTTCAGCATCTGCAGAACTAGAACCAAAGTAGAACAACACCAACAACATGGAGGGAGGGAGGGGTGGAGGGAGGGAGAGGGAGAGGGATGGTGAGAGGGTAGGAGGNTCTACCAAAAAGTTCTATTTTGGTTTCATCTGACCATATGATGTTCTCCCAATCCTCTTCTGGATCATCCAAATGCTCTCTAGCAAACCGCAGACGGGCCTGGACGTGTCCTGGCTTCAGCAGGGGGACACGTCTGGCACTGCAGGATTTGAGTCCCTGGCGGCGTAGTGTGTTACTGATGGTAGCCTTTGTTACTTTGGTCCCAGCTCTCTGCAGGTCATTCACTAGGTCCCTCCGTGTGGTTCTGGGATTTTTGCTCACCGTTCTTGTGATCATTTTGACCCCACGGGGTGAGATCTTGCGTGGAGCCCCAGATCGAGGGAGATTATCAGTGGTCTTGTATGTCTTCCATTTTCTAATAATTGCTCCCACAGTTGATTTCTTCACACCAAGCTGCTTACCTATTGCAGATTCAGTCTTCCCAGCCTGGTGAAGGTCTACAATTTTGTTTCTGGTGTCCTTTGACAGCTCTTTGGTCTTGGCCATAGTGGAGTTTGGAGCGTGACTGTTTGAGGTTGTGGACAGGTGTCTTTTATACTGATAACGAGTTCACACAGGTGCCATTAATACAGGTAACGAGTGGAGGACCGAGGAGCCTCTTAAAGAAGTTACAGGTCTGTGAAAGCCAGAAATCTTACTTGTTTGTAGGTGACCAAATACTTATTTTCCACCATAATTTGCAAATAAATTCTTTAAAAATCAGACAATGTGATTTTCTGGATTTTTTTTCCTCATTTTGTCTCTCATAGTTGAGGTATACCTATGATGAAAATTACAGGCCTCTCTGATCTTTTTAAGTGGGAGAACTTACACAATTGGTGGCTGACTAAGTACTTTTTTGCCCCACTGTACGTGGTTATTTACACTGCGGCTGAACATCTGCTGTCATCTTCCTTTTTGTTCTAGTTTCCAGTTTTATCAGACCAGCAGCAGGTTCTGGTTCATCATGTGATTGAATCTGAAGGTTAAAACAGTTTTATAAAGTTTTTCAGCAGGACGAGAATAAAACTGTCTTCTTTACAATTCAACACGAGCAACACGAGCATCAGCGTCGATCTGTTGGTGCTCTGACGTCAGGATTTATGTCATTTATCCCATGATGCATCATTTCAGTGGTTGCTGCTCTGGAACACGGAGGGACCTTTTGGTAAAAATTAGATGTTAATTTTTGTTCTTGTAACTGCTTGTGACGTACTCACAGCAGAAACCTGGATCTGGATCTAGACCTGGATCTAGATCGGGATCTAGATCTAGACCTGGATCTGGATTTAGACCTGGTTCTGGATCTGGACTTGGATCTAGATCGGGATCTAGATCTAGACCTGGATCTGGATTTAGACCTGGTTCTGGATCTGGACCTGGATCTAGATCGGGATCTAGATCTAGACCTGGATCTGGATTTAGACCTGGTTCTGGATCTGGACTTGGATCTGGACTTGGATCTGGACCTAGACCTGGTTCTGGATCAGGACCTGGATCTAGACCTGGACCTAGACCTGGTTCTGGACCTAGACCTGGATCTAGACCTAGACCTGGTTCTGGATCTGGACCTGGATCTGGTTCAAGACCTGGCTCTAGATCTAGACCTGGATCTGGATTTAGACCTGGTTCTGGATCTGGACTTGGATCTGGACCTAGACCTGGTTCTGGATCAGGACCTGGATCTAGACCTGGACCTGGACCTAGACCTGGATCTGGACCTAGACCTGGATCTAGACCTGGACCTAGACCTAGACCTGGTTCTGGTTCTGGATCTAGACCTAGACCTGGTTCTGGATCTGGACCTGGATCTGGTTCAAGACCTGGATCTGGATCTAGACCTGGATCTGGACCTGGAGGCGTTTCTCTGTCCTGTTTGTGCATCAGCATCATCTCTGATGAATCTTCCATGCTAACATGTCTACAATGGTTTTGTTTCCTCCTCCCTAAGCCCCCTCCCGAGCCATCACCCCAACTTATACAGCACACCCTCCATCCGTACAGCGAACTCCCAACAATAATCTGTTGCAACCTCCAGCAAAACACACCCGTCTTCTGATTTCATTTTGTCAGTTCTTCATTTTTATCCTGTTTTTTCTGTTCTGGGTTCACTTTTACTTTTTATTCTTGATTTTTTAACATGTCTTTTATTTAACCCTCTAACCCTTCTCCATCCGACCCCCCCCCC
>SSNP01000075.1:1833957-1858064 GCA_006937955.1 Pachypanchax playfairii | reverse complement strand
GAGTCCTTGTATCGGCCTGATATCTCTGTGATTCTGTTTTCTTTCCATTCACATCATGTTCTAATAAATGACCACTGAAGTAAACTCCTGCCTGACTGGTTTTGTTCTGTTAGTGGTTCAGTGTTAGACTAAGTCTGAAGACCAGCAGCCTTCAGTTAGACCCATCTGAACTGAGACCAGGACTTCAGGAGTCCAGCTGAAGTAAATGTCAACAGTAGCACAGAAAACACTCCTCAAACTCTTCCCAAATAGACACACAGATGTTATAGATCAAAGAAACCTGCAGCATCACGTGATTCATCAGGTAACTTTATATCACCAACATTAATAATAACTAGTTTATTAAAAACAGTGACGCCATGTTGTATTATTGAAGCCAGAGTCTGAGCAGTAGAGACGTCCCTCCCACTCACCTGTACACCTGTACCTGTAATAAATCATTACAAATATATTACAGAAGGTTTATGTAAACATTCAGCAGCAAGATGAGAACTACAGGGATCAACGCCTGTTAAAATGACATCATGTTGGTGACATTTAGAGAGAAGATGGTCAATAAATTGTCTCAGTTTACATGAAGGGGGCGGGACTTAAATCTTATGCAGCCATTTGTTGGTAATTAAGAGTAAAAACTGTTTCTCATGAGAGGGATTCCATTTAATTGCTGCTGAAAACAGCCCAGTTCTCACCTGATACCATATTTTAGACCTCAGTGTGTGGTGATGGTCGGGATTCGATGTTTAATGGAGCTCAGCACGAGTGTCTGACATGTTTTTTTCTTTATTGTAAAACCAACACAGGAAGTGAGGGTTTGTCCTGACTGATGTTTTGTTCATCCAACCATAGATGAAACCAAATCAAATCCACAACACCAAGATCCCAAAAGGGACAGTGGTCCAAAAGCCCGACAAGAGAACAAGATCCAGTTCATCCCGACTGACCAGGACGGAGCAGTGACAAGGCAATGAAACAGAAGCAGCAATAAATGTGATAAGATGGAAATTAAAAGCTCAGCAGCACCGACCCACAGCAGTGTGACCTCCTCCTGTTCAACATGCAGCCTGAAACTGCAGATCAGGGAGACAAAAGGCGTCATAGGTTTCAGTTCTGGAGGAACGCTGAGGTCTCTGTACCAGCAGGGGAGATTTAAATGTGACATTTACCTTCATCCATCTGAGCTAAAACACACACACACAGCATTCTTCATCCCTGACCACACATCTCTTATATTGTTTTACTGGAGCTTGTTCTCCAGCTTGTTCCTGTACACCTCTTTGTTGTTTCTAATCTTGACTTTAAATTATCTTTGTCCACATCTCAATGCATCCCTGTCTCCCTCCCTGAAAGCTTTTTTTTCTTGTTCAGCAGTTCTTTCAGGTCTCTGGTGATCCAGGGTTTGTTATTTGGGAAGCACCTTACTGTTCTGGTGAGGATGATGTTGTCCACAGAAGTTTAAATAGTCAGTCACACACTCAGTCATAGCATTGATGTCCTCTCCAGGTGGCTCACAGAGTGCATCCCAGTCTGGAGCCTCAAAACATCCTTAAAGAAGTTCTTCAGCTTCCTGTGACCACCTCCTCACAGTTATTTAGATCACAGGTTGCCTCTGGATAATGAGTTTATACACAGAGCAGGGAAGGACTAGATATAATCTGATTTACCAAGAGCAGGTCATGTAAAGGACCTGTATGCATCCCTCATATTTAAGCTCCATCCATCAGCAGCTAAATCTCTGTCTCTCTGCAAGCTGGTTAGAAGCTTCTCTAGTTGTCCTGATTGGGCAACAAGCTGAGAACAAGCCATCATCTACTCTTCCTTCTCGTTTTCTGCTAATTTACCATCATGTTCCCTTAACGTCCTGTTTTCCTTCTTCAATCTACATTTGGCTCCAGATTTGATCATTATTCTTTTTGTGTTTCCTTCTTTTACTTTTCTCCTCTTTGACAGCTGTGATATTTAAACACCATCAATCAGCATCTTCACTTATCTGTTATCTACCAACAGGCAGAGGAATCTGTGGCGTTAATTCGTCACACCATACAGAGAGCAATCAGCCTCTCACTCCCACTGCTTCCTTCCCAATTCAACAATAAGACTCAAAGTTCTTCATTTTCAGCTTCTCAGTTATTATACTAATTAGTACTAAAATATAGTAAAAGGAAACCTTCATTTTGCAGAAAGGTTACGCGCTAAAAACTCCTTTACTTTCTGTCTTTGAACATTCAAATCTCTATAGTGAAATATTCTGATGTAGTTTGTGTGAAATTTAATAAAAACTGTTTTCATCCTTCTAAAGCCTGTACTGTTAGATATTGGTGTTATTTTTGTTCTAATTAAAATAAGCACCCCCAAAATGTGCTAAAATCATATTTTATTCTTTAAAAAAAAGTTATATTTTGTAAATCGTTCGAAATTTTTTCAAAATTGTAAAACAGTAGAGTTTCCCAGAAGAACATGGACCCATCAGCTCAGGTAACGTCCAACTGCTGCCTTTACTTTGCCTCTGCTGCCCCCTTGTGTTCCATTATGGCAAGTGTAGAAAATCTCAATGATAAGAGCAGCAGACTCTCAGCGCCACTCTGAGGCTCCATGCCCACCAGGTTGAGGTTTACGCATGCGCAATGAATTTTTCAAAACGTAATTTGGGTTTTTGGTTACTATTCTGTTTCTTTTACATACGAGGGGTCTGTAGGAATCCCATTCTGTAGATATAGATTATTGTATTTTCTGGCACATTTAATATTCAAATTAAGGTTTTTATTTATGCAAAATGCTGAATTTGCAGCTTTATTTGTTGTAATGAAGTAAGTTAATTTACATGGAGGGGCGGGACTTGAGATTTAGGAACCAGCCAGGTGGGCTGCATTGAACATGTTCAGCTTTGATTCTGTTTTCCATTCTGGTGTTTACATTTTATACGTGTTCATAGGTGCGACTGGCAACCGCCCACTTAAAGCAGGACTGACGAGACCATAAAGCTGGTTCTGTTCTGGGACCCAGATTTTCTGAATAAATCCGTTAATCTGCTGGATATGATGAATTACAGATTCAGTGTTAACTAGTAGGTTACTGCAGAATGATGTCGTCGTCCTCCTGCACTACATGATAAATAAAGTCTTTCACTAGATCTGACCCTGGCTGTTTGATGGTTCAATGGAGATCATATAAAACAGGAACACTGAAACACAGAACTCTGCAGAACCAGACAGATATTAAATCAGCAGATCCACTTTCTGTCAGAATATGAGCAGAACATCCTTCTTCTGAGCTTACTGCACAAGAAGCGGCATCAAACCTGATCCACAGACAACCTGAACCTGGCTGCACGGGGCAACTAAATAAGTCTGACTGACAACATTTAAATCCGATAAAACAGTGAACAGTGTTTGTTTCTAATAATGAAGCAGAGATCAGAAACACAGATCTACTTACAAGCTAAACGGACATGTTGCACGTCCCATCTTCAAAGAGCCACCTTCACCTGCCAGTAAAACTCCTCCCCCTCTTCAGCTCTACAGGTGGCAGTGAGGGTCATCCACACCGGCAGAAGGAGTTGGTATCCAGTAGAACGTTCAGAAACTTCAATCAAAATCCCTCCACAATGTGAATAGATGCAGAAGTGTGATTAAATGCAGGTGTGTGAAGAGATGAGTGCCTATGAGAGGATGCAGGAGTGTAAGTAGATGCAGGTGTGTTTCTCAGGCCGCATTTATGGATTGAAAACATGTTTAGCCTTAATTTGGCCTCAACAGTGAAGTTTTTGTTGGCATCACAATTTGATTTAGAACATTTTGACTTTGGTTTCTGTCTGAAACATCTCAAAGTTCAGCATCACGCAGATTAAAATTAACTGTTAGTGTAATTATGTCATATTGTGGCAGTTATTCTGATAATTTGGACCTAATTTGTTTTAATATATAATTAATTAAACATACTACCTGGCTCTGCCAGATCTATGTGTAGCCCCACCTCCATCTTGCAGCACAAAGTTATTAAACATATTTAATAAACCTGAGATTCCTGTTAAGGAGTAAAGTAAAAGTGATTTGTTTGCTTTTATTTTGAAAGAACTTCCTGTGTCTCAGAAATCAGGGGACATTTCCCTCGGTATGGTCTGGCAGGATCTTCGGTTCTTTTTTTTTTCCACAGGTGAATAAATTTCAACTGAGTCTCTGACTTTTTATGTATAATTATTAATTAATATTCGTAACTTTACAGTTATTGAGCAGATTTTTGTTCATGTTTGATAAATAATTCTTATTAAAAAGAAAATTAGTAACAAATTAAAGAATTTAGCTGACAAAATGTGATGTTTTAATCTCTAGACTGCTGGCAGTGTTTATAGTTTCCTTCTGATGTTTTATAAAAATAATTTTATCTAAATACATCAGTAATTGGTTCCTTTGACATTTAATTTAAAAATGTTTTTGTTTTCTTTATCCAGCTGAAATCAGAAAATACAGAGTTTTTTTTACATCTGTTTACAAATTAAAGGGTTATTATTACAGTTATTAGAGTTTGTCACAAAAACAATGAAATAAACATTTTGTTCCTTATAATTAAATGTGTTGTTTTCCAACATTTATAAAAACATTTATGATTATTACTCTTTTTAATTAAACCCAGTATTTCTCATTTATTTTGTATAGAAACTCATTTCTTATCTGTAAATATATCAGATTTGTTCATGAGCTGAAGCTGAATGTTTGGATCAAAAACTCAAAAAGGACATTTGGAACATTTGTCAAAAATCTAAATGAATATTTATGAGGCTGCTGACTTGTTTTTGTTCCTCATATGGATGTTTTGCAGCATCCGTCAGTAAAAACATTCTTTAACTTTGATTTGACGACGTCATGAACATCTCATGTTTTATCAACCAGAACCTTCATAATCGGATGTTTTTAGAATCAAGAGCTCGACAGAAAACAGGAAAGCGTTGACGTGTCTCCATTTCCAAACTCTCACACTGTCAAGACTCCAAATATTAACATGTATCAACCTGTCAATCATCTACTGAGCCTGAGTTTGATGAGCTGAAGTGAAATAAAAACAAACACAGACAGTTAACGGATGGATGGACTCGTGTATTAAAACTGAAGGTATAAATGTGCACAATATAAAACCCAAAGCGATCATCCAACGAGAGTCCTGAAGAGAAGTTTACATTTCCATACTGACAAATTCTTTTTTTCTCTCGCTGCATGCAAACGCACCGAACACCAGACTGGAATGATAGAAACACAAGACTGAGAGGGGGGGGGCATAAAGAAGGCATCAGCTTTTAGTTTACAGTACGAGCTGTAATGTCATGCCGGGATCACGTGTCACAGCGTGATAAAAACAAAGTAACAAGCACAGAAACAGTCCTGCTGGATTTAGTGTTAAATGGTACAGTTTAAAGTAGAAAAGCAGGAGGTCTGCTGCCTGTGTGCACCAGGCTTCTCTCTCCTCTGAGTGTTTTTAAAATCCCCTTCGAACCTGAATCCTCCTCATCCCGCAGACCCAGAGGGACTCGGTGGGAGCTGGAGTGGAACCTGTAGTGTAACTGGCTGGAATTCACCGTGTAGACTGAATAAAACATGAAAAGCTCTAAAAACAACATGGAAGTGTTGGTGCGAGTCTTTTTGGACAGTAATCAGTTAGTGTCATTAACAATCACAATAACCATGTGCTCTTCGTCCAGATTACCCACAGTCCTCTTGGCTGCCTGCAGGAACTGCTGTGAGAACTCTCCAGGAGGGAAAGCGTACAGCATGGCACCCGGTCCACCCTCCTTGGCAGCGGGCAGGCTCACCACACCAGCTGCCTCTTTGTTCCGCAGGTACGTCACCAAGTGGCGAAGCAAACGCACCTGCAGCCCCGGCTCGGGACCCGGGGCCTGCCGGTCTACGGGGCCCTGCAGAGCCAGTAGAATGCTGAAGCCGTGGGGGCGGCCCACCTTGATACGACGCGACACCTCGTCTAGCCGAGCCTGATCCATGCGCAGTCGCTGGGCGATCTTCAGCTGGCTGGGCTGGTTCTGACTCTGAAGCTTCAGGCTGTCCTTCATCACCGTGTTGAAGAACGCCACGCCGCCCTCCAGCAGGAACAGGTCTGTGGGGAAGCTGCTGTTCTTAAGGGCAAAGAAGCCACGCCACATTTTGGAGAGCGTGCTCTGGGCGAACTCTGACAGCGTGCTGGGCGAGGAGGAGGTGTCTGTGTGGGTGGCGGGGGAACCGGCAGCCGCCGCCTCGTTGTTTCGATGGTGGTGGTTGTTCAGATGGTCGCTGGACGACCTCTTGCTGTGATGGCGGCTGGAGGGTGGCTCCTCGTCATTGGTGGTGGAGTGCCGTCCTGCACCTCCTCCACTGTCAGGGGAGTGGTCTCGTGGTTCTGTGGTGGAGTCGGGAGCTCGAACTCGAGCTCGGTCTGGACTTGCATCAGGAGAGGCAGCTCCTCCTGGAACTCGAACCCTCAGCTTCCCCCTTTCTTTCTCTTCTATCTGCTTTTCAGTGGACAGACTCCTGCTCCTCCTCCTGTTCCTCCTCTCTTCCCGTTCCTTCAGCCAGCGCTCCCGGCTCCTGCTGCGGCTCCTGACTCCTCTCCCACTCCTCCCAAATGCCTCCACCCCTCCGGGCCTCCTCTCCAAGCTTCGAGTGGGGCTGCTGGGATAGTCTCTCTCCAGCAGGGCCCTCTCTCTCAGGGAGAGGAGGCTGTGTGGAGGGGGGGAACGCTCCCTGGCCCCCCTCAGCTCACGCTCCAGGCTGCGGTGGCGGCTGTACACCTCCCCCAGGAGATCATAGTGCGCAGGAAGTGCAACAGGAGGCTGGTAACCAGGAGGGAAAGGACGAGTGGGGCTCTCCTCCACCTTAGCAAAGTCCACCCTGAGCCGGTGCTCCGGGCCCCCTAAAGGGAACCCCCTCATCTGAGTGCAGGCAGCCTGCGCAGCATCCAGACTCTCATACTGAATGTAAGCAAAACTGTCCCCCTTCACATAGTCAATGTTCCTTATGCTGCCAAACCGATCAAACTCCTGAGCCAGGGCAGCGAGAGAGTTCCCAGGCCCCAGACCCCCCACCCACAGCCGGGTGGTGGGGTTTGCTTTGCCATAACCAATCTTTATTGGGTTGCCACCGATCAGCCGCCCCTGCATGGCCACTTTGGCCCTGTGGGCCATGTCCAGGTTCTGAAACTTTACAAATGCATAAGCCCCGCCCTGTCCACGTGCAGGGCGTTTAATCACTACGTCCTCAATGATGCCGTATTTATCAAACCCCCTCCTGAGTTCAGCTTCTGTCACATTACCATCCAGATTACCAATAAAAAGGTTGCTGGTTGCTCTCTGGTCGTCTTCAGGCTTTAAGTCCTCCACCACCGGCATCGGAGGGAAGCCGTAGGGCCGCCCCCTTTCATCCAGCATACCGTAATAATCCAGCAGCCGGTCCCGGTCTCTGCTCAGACCCAGACTCTCCAAGGCGTAGTGTCTGGCTCTCAGCTCCCGGATGTTGCTCACACCGGGGCCGGGCGGGGACAGAGAGCGCTGCCGGTACGGGTACGGTGCATGCAGGGGTAAATAACCAGCGTCCGGAGGAGTTACACTTCGCCTCCTCACGTACATGGGCTCCATTTTCAGCTGACGGTCACCCAGAACTAACCTGGACGACTTGGCGTGTCTGGCCTCCTTCGCGTCCTCCGGGTGTCGAAAATTAACGTATGCGATCCTGCCGAGCTCCGGTGTGTGAGACAGCTTGACGCTGACATCCCCGAACTTCTTAAATTCATGAAACAGTGTGTCTTCTACGTCCTCGTCCGACACCTGCGAGCCCAGGTTGCTGATGAGCAGGGTTTTATATTCCAGCGTGCCCGGCCTGGCGGCTGGGAGCTCGGCTGCGGTGGTTCGGAGCGGTGGGCGGCCGAGGAGGCTGAGCTCATGTCGGTGGTGGAGCTCCAAGGCAGCAGCCCGCTCCTCCCTGAGCCGCGGCTTCTCCCGCTCCCTGCTCCGGCGGTGGTAGCTCCTGCTCTCGGCCAGCAGCAGAGCCAGCGGCGGTGGTGGCAGTTCATCTCTACGGGCGCTCTCCCGCTCCCGTATCCGCTTAGCAATGGCTCTGGACGGGCTGCTCTCCCTCCCGGCCTGCCGCTTCATCTTCATAGGAGGATGGAGCTGAAACTTTTCGGGAATCCAGAAGCGTTAGCACCAACAGGGCAGCGGAGAGATGGTTCACAAAGAAGCGCACTTCCTCCGCGGCTCGGGATTTTTTTGGCACATTTACGGATATGAACAAATAAAACGGTTTAAAAACAAAAACAGCATCAGAAAAACTGCAGCTGCACCGCCATCTTGGACAATAGGAATGTGCGCGTTCCCTGAGGAGGACCGTGAACGCGATGACGCAATCCTGATGACGTCACGACGCGAGACGTATTAGTAGCTATTTTTTAAAGATCTTTTTAAGAGACTAAAACTAGTTTTTCTTCTAAATGACTTTAAGATCAGGATGAAACTCGGATCCTTCAGTCCTGTTTACAAACTACTTACTGATCATGATCTGCAGTACTCTGCATATTACTTTATAGTACTCTGTACTACTCCACAGTAATATTCTGTAGTACTACTCGGTTTGACACATAAAAACTTTCCAAAGAATCTGTTTTAAATCTGGGTGTTTAGTCTTTGAAAGTAGACTGCACAGTGGTGGAGCGGGTAGCGCTGTTGCCTTGCAGCGAGAAGGTTCTGGGTTCGAAACCTCATGCACACATGGGTTTTTCTCTGGGGACCCCAGCTTCCTCACACAGACCAGAAATATGCATGAGGTTAATCAGTAGGGATGCACTGACACCAGGCCGATACCATTCTAATGTACCCATATCTGTTAGTTAACCAATACCATCACCCAATATGTGGAAACGCTGTAATAATTTCACACAAAATTGTTTTTTTTCACTTGAAATCTTAGTTTTGTTGGTCATTTTTATTAATATATATTTGATTGAGTTCACCATCATTTGTTGTAACAAACAGAGAAGAAAATAAAACCTGTCTTCCAATTCATCAGCATTGGTACTCGGTATCAGTTTGAAAAAAGTAGTATCATTGAATCCCCTTTAATTAGCAGCTCTAAACTGTCCCTGTGATAGACAGGTGACCTGTCCAGGTGTAGCCCCGCCCCTGGTTCGATGACTGCTGGAGACACCAGGTCCCTGCGACCCTGAACAGGAACAAGCAGGGACAGCTGTTTGATACCAGCAGCGTGTCCATTTGTCCAGCAGTTAAAATTCTTATTTCTAAATAGAAGAAAATCAAGAAAAATGTGTTTTTATTTCAAAGAACTAACAGAAAAGTTTTTCTTTAACATGATTTTTTTTACTTCCTCCAAATAACAAGCTTCCACATCATTTATTCCACATAAATAAAAGTATGAACTTTAAATTAGAAACTTTAGTTTGAAGATTTGTCCACGCTGACTGGAGCTGAACACAGGAAGTTTGTGTTGTGTTGATCTTTGTCCAGTTAAATAACATGTGAGACACGTTAAAACAAAGTTCTTCACAGGAAAACTGAAGGTTCCTGTTCAGAGCAGGTCGAACATCTGGAGGAACTTCAGTGTGTGAAGAAGTGAACAGGTCTGAGCTGGACCATCGACACCGGCTGGAACCACATAGACATGATCAAACCCGTCGGCCTCCGGTACACAGAGTCACACACGTCACTCAGCAGAAAGGTGTGAAGGTGTCGTGTGCTGGAAGGACAGGAAATGCTACAACGTAGGAAAACTTTTATTACTCCAGTTTTCCACTTTTAAGAACATAAAAAAATACAACTTAAATACCAGATTTTACTGAAAAACAACAGTTAAACATGGAGTCACCGTGAGATGGCAGCATATTTTCAGTCTCCTGACATCACGTGAAGTCTGGGTCATTAAATCAGTAAACGCATGTTTGAGGTTTTTTCAGGACCGTTCTGGTCCGAAACCGATCCAGACCTTTTCATTCAGTTACGATCAGAGAAACGCTGAAGGTGGGAAACAGAGGACCAACAACAAAACTCCCATATACTTCATCCAAACATATGAAAGAGAAGAAGGCACCATCTCCCCTTCAAAATAAAATCCCTTTTCAGACACCTGTGCTGTCACCAGGTTGTACAATCACACCCTTTTTAATAAGTACTAAAGAGAATAAAACTTCCTGTTTTCAGAGAAATCACTGAATTTTCTTTTAAACATTTAAAGAATCATCTCTGAGTTTTTGGATCCAACAGTTTCACAGAACCTGTTGGATCCATCCTCAGCTGATTGTTTCATTAACAAGCCAATCAGATGACAGTGTGATACTAACAGGAAGTATCTGATCTGAAGCAGGAAGTTTTGCTGGGCTGCATCACCTGATTCAGGTCGTCTCAGGTAACGTCAAACTGCAACAAACTGATGCTGAATCTACTTCCTGTCCAGGTAGAGTAACAAACGTGTGTGTTGTTTCATCAGTCTTTCTCTCAAGTATCTCTGGTTTCTGTCTGTTTCTGACTAAAACTGAAGAGCCACCACCCTATCAAAATAAAAGCACCCGTCCCAAACTTTTCTGGAGATGTACATTTAGTATAATGATGTGCAGCCTGTAAGAGGAGCAGCAGTGTTGAAGGATCCAGGAGCAAAGCGTTACATGGAGCAGGTGATTAAAAGGTGAATGACTGATTCAGTCAGTAAACTCAGAAACAGGAAACTGCAGAGGGACGTTTCAAGCTATACTACTTAGATTTTAGGAATTTACTAGCAGAATTTCATTGTTGAAACAATTAAAAGTATTTTAACTGTGATGACTGTCCAGGCCAGCTGAGGATCTGATCATCGTCAGGACACTGACATATGAAGGACATGTCCTACACCCAGCAGCCAGTTTGGGATCATTTTGGGGGTGAAGTAACGCTGGCGCTGCAGTTTTTCCTCCCCACACACTTTATTTAAAAGTACAGTATAAACTCTCAGACTTGTGTGCAAAACACCAACATTTATGTCTGAATCTGTGCAGATTACCACAGAGGACTGAGACAAACATGACAAGACTCCCGGTCTTCCTCCTCTTCCTCACTGGATCCCAGTCTGTTCATAGTCCAGGGTCAAGCTGTGTTACAGATCTGTCCGTGCCCTGGCAGCTTCAGGAGCGTACTGAGGCATGAGCTCTGTGATTTTGCGGATGAAGTCGGACTTTTCAGCACAGCCTTTGCATGATTCACCCCACTCCTCCAGAATCTTCTTCAGGTCCTTCACTTTAAGCTTCTTCAGGTCCACTGAGGTCAGGTCCAGCTGTTTATCTGCAAGACAAGACAGAGATCTGATGTCTTCAGCCTGTTTCCTCAGAGTGGTTGTTATACTGGCATTTTATTTTGAAAGTATCTGCTGCCAGAAAAGCCTGAGCAGAACCATCTTGGACATCGGTCCATCAGAAGCGGGTTTCTTACCGTATCGCAGCTCACAGATCTGACTGTCCTTCTTCTTGAGCTTCTCACAGATCTTCTCCACTGGGACGTGGTAGCTGAGCGGTTTGGACACCTCGTTGATGATCTTGGTGGCTGCATCACTCGTCGCTCCGATGTAGTAACACTGATCAGAAAAGAACCTGGTATTAATACTGGTTCTGGATGTCCTCAGGACACCCAGGCGTCTCCTGGGCCACATCGAACGAGCTCTACCCATCAAACCCGGTTTGTTTCTACAGAACCAAAACTCAGTCTGTTCTATCGATGCCTTTTACTCCTCGACCCGACTCATAACAGCTGGACACATCTGTGCTCCTCTGAGCGGCTGCTGTACCTCAGCAGAACCGAACCAGGGAAAGGCTAGAACCGTGCCAGTGAATGTAATAAAAGAGTGAAGCTGCTGTTTACAGCGAGCAGAGCTCCACAGGTTCTGTTCAGACTGGTTTCATCAGACAGACAAGAAACTGAAGGTCTGAGTTAAAACCCCAGAGTTTCACTTTTAAATGAGACATTGAAAACAACTTTTATAAAGTGACACCTGACGAGACAACGATGAAACTGACCTTCCTGTTGAGCGTCACACAGTAAACTCTGACAAGGTCTTCCCAGATATAATATCTATAATATCCCAGATTATCTAAACATGACCTTCATTCCTGAAAACATGCCTGATTAAATGTTTTTAAATCTTCAACTGGAAAAGATGGACGTCCACCTCATTCAGCTGAACTGGTTTATACTGTGGAGAACCAGAACCAGGACCCAGAACCCCGGCTGGTTTACGTTTCTCATGTAGACTGACAGAAAGCTGAAGAATGAGACCTGCAGTGTTTAAAAGCTCGGGGGTTTGTCCACATGGTCCTCATGAGTCTCACGTTTTGACCACAGCAGACATTTTTAACACCGTGTTCAGGTTGCAGGTGTTATTGGTGTGGAGTGGACTCTGTTCACACATCAGCAGAAGATGCTAATAAAACTTTAACAGGACATCAGTAATCCTCCTGACTTCCTGTTTACATCTCCCAGCTGAATGTTTCCATCCCGAGTAGGAAGCAGACATGGTCACATGGTACACAGATCAAACACCAGTTGTAAACAGATTCCTTTGAAATCAGATGGAACTGGGAGTAACAAGCAGCTTCAGAGTTCGGTTCTGATTCTGTAACTGGGTCCCAGCTAAACTTGGGAATGTTAACAGTGTACCTTTATTCTGAAAAGAAGACATTGAGCATCCTGTTCAGGGTGTGTGGTGACTCACAAATCGATTGTCTTTGCCTCTGGCGTCTTTACAGCTGTTCAGCAGAGCCTTCTCAATGACTGCGTTGTCGAACTTGGTGCTGCTGTCCTTCAGCGACTGATAGAACTTTCCCAGGAAGGTGACGCACACTGAAACAGACAGGAAACACATTCAGACACAACTTCACCTGCAGCCACTCTTAAAACCTGCTGGCTGGTCCAGATCCTCCACACCAAACGGACTCATCCGGGTCTTTATGGATCTGCTTTGTGTTCTGGTGAGCAGCCATGTTGGAACATCCCAAACTGTTCTTACAAAGCTGGAGCATCAAATTATCCCAGATGTCTTAGTGTGTTGAAGCATGAAGGTTCCTTTCACTGGAAGGGGCGGAGCCTAAACCTGGTGACCAGGTGACCTGCCCTACCAACAGAGTTGGGCTACTCTGTAGAAACATCTGCAGCTTCGGGGCTGGATTGAATCCACCTGTGGCCACAAAGTGACCAGACCGCCTGAGGGGTAACGGGTCAGAGACTGGACCGCCTGAGGGGTAACGGGTCAGAGACTGGACCGCCTGAGGGGTAACGAGTCAAGAGACTGGACCGCCTGAGGGGTAACGGGTCAGAGACTGGACCGCCTGAGGGGTAACGAGTCAGAGACTGGACCGCCTGAGGGGTAACGGGTGTCTGAGGGGTAACGGGTCAGAGACTGGACCGCCTGAGGGGTAACGAGTCAGAGACTGGACCGCCTGAGGGGTAACGGGTCAGAGACTGGACCGCCTGAGGGGTAACGGGTCAGAGACTGGACCGCCTGAGGGGTAACGGGTGTCTGAGGGGTAACGGGTCAGAGACTGGACCGCCTGAGGGGTAACGAGTCAGAGACTGGACCGCCTGAGGGGTAACGGGTCAGAGACTGGACCGCCTGAGGGGTAACGGGTGTCTGAGGGGTAATGGGTCAGAGACTGGACCGCCTGAGGGGTAACGGGTCAGAGACTGGACCGCCTGAGGGGTAACGAGTCAGAGACTGGACCGCCTGAGGGGTAACGGGTGTCTGAGGGGTAACGGGTCAGAGACTGGACCGCCTGAGGGGTAACGGGTGTCTGAGGGGTAACGGGTCAGAGACTGGACCGCCTGAGGGGTAACGGGTCAGAGACTGGACCGCCTGAGGGGTAACGAGTCAGAGACTGGACCGCCTGAGGGGTAACGGGTGTCTGAGGGGTAACGGGTCAGAGACTGGACCGCCTGAGGGGTAACGAGTCAGAGACTGGACCGCCTGAGGGGTAACGGGTCAGAGACTGGACCGCCTGAGGGGTAACGAGTCAGAGACTGGACCGCCTGAGGGGTAACGGGTGTCTGAGGGGTAACGGGTCAGAGACTGGACCGCCTGAGGGGTAACGGGTGTCTGAGGGGTAACGGGTCAGAGACTGGACCGCCTGAGGGGTAACGGGTCAGAGACTGGACCGCCTGAGGGGTAACGGGTCAGAGACTGGACCGCCTGAGGGGTAACGGGTCAGAGACTGGACCGCCTGAGGGGTAACGGGTCAGAGACTGGACCGCCTGAGGGGTAACGAGTCAGAGACTGGACCGCCTGAGGGGTAACGGGTGTCTGAGGGGTAACGGGTCAGAGACTGGACCGCCTGAGGGGTAACGGGTCAGAGACTGGACCGCCTGAGGGGTAACGAGTCAGAGACTGGACCGCCTGAGGGGTAACGGGTCAGAGACTGGACCGCCTGAGGGGTAACGAGTCAGAGACTGGACCACCGGTCCCGCAGTAGGTGCGCGCGACCCTGCTACGTCAGATTTGGAAGGATATTTGCAGTTTCTTTAACATAAATTCTGGCATTTAAAGACGATAAGTTCCAGTTATTTGTATCATGAACAGCTGCAGTGTGGAAGTTCGAACCGGAGACATTCTGTCCTACCTTCACACTCTCCGTCCTTTAGCGCTTCGGCAGTTCCTGATGCGAAGGTGAGCGCGAGAGCCACCGACAACCCGCCTAAACACAACATGTTGATACAAATAAAACCGGTAAGAAGTCCGTTTTTACCGCCGCTAAACACAACCAGCCGCTACTCACGAGTCTCCGAAGATTCACGACTGACAGAAGCCGGTAAACTGAGCAAGCGCTGGGGCTTACCCTGCCGGGATCTGATTGGTCAGAATGTCCAGAACGCTCCACGCATTCTGCTCTGATTGGACTGAAGCAGGACGTCACGTTACAACGTCCAGTTGGCGCCCTCTGATTGGTCCACAGCGCCTATGTTCTCCAAAAACATATTTGAGTGACATGCAAACACGAGCTGGTTTAAAGAGAACGCAGTACATTTCTACTGTCGTAAAAACACGTCGGGGAATAAATAAAACTACGAAAAAGTTTTTATCAGTTCATTTACAAATAGAAAAACACTGGCGGGAAAATCCTGGAATTCCTAAAGGAAAAAGATGTTTGGACATAAAGATTTCCATAATAACGTCAGCTGATGGAAAACTCCAGAACAATCCTGAAACCAGCAAAGTGAAGATAATCTACTGAAATTTAATCTTATGGAAGGAAAACACTTGCTGAGATATTTGTCTCTTGCTTATCCAGAGAAGGAAAACTGGGACTGGAACAGGTCCTGGACCGAACCTGCACCGGTTCTTTCTACAGGGATCTTTACGGGATTGTTCATGTTGTGATGATTTCATTAAATCTGTGAATTCAAGCGTTTAAAACCTGGACATTGCACATTTTAGTTCAAACAGCCCATTTTGATTAAATACATTTATAAATTGTTTACTGAATTAACCAAAGTACTGCATGTACCTGCTGCTGATGAGTTGGAGCAGTTTGTGTAAAAACAGGGAGTGTGTTTCTGGTTTTTAAAAAAATCAGCCATACTTCAAAGAAAAACTCTGGAAGACCTTCAGAAAGTCTGAAGAACCACGTCAACGGATTACATGAAAATCTGAGAGTTAAGAAGGAAAATACAGGCTTTTCCTGACAGATAGGTTTCCACCTTGTCCCAGAACCAGGACACCTGAAACTCATCAGGGGCTTCAGTTAAAGGTCCACGGAAGACTGAGTGTCGGATCGCAGACGGATACATTTCAGTGATCTTAAATAAGTCTAGCTGTTAAAGCTTAATTTAATTTGAACATAGCTAGAAAAGATTTTGTTTTGACCATAACAGAGTTCAGCAGAAAGCACTCGGGGAGCGCAGACCCACAGACAGCTGTTTCAACATGTGACCCACACCTAAAAACTCCAGATGTTTTTCCAGATCACTCACAAAGTCTAATCGCCTGGTCCTTGTGCCTTTTTCAGGAAACCCTGAAAATATCATCCATATCTGTTTACGCTTGAGTTTCTTGTGAACAGACACACACACACACACACACATAAATAAACTGATACCAAGAACATCGATTACCCCCAAAATCAGGATCTACTTTATTGAATGAAGTGGAATCCAGACAGGTGACTTTGGAGCTCACAACACCACAGAGTCACGTCAGTATCACAAAGCTGTTTGTTCTCATTCCCTCATACATAAAGAACTTTGGCAACTTCATTTGAGACTTCAACTTTAAAAACCCGAGTGGAACACAGAAAGGTAAGAAAATCCAAACGATGAACAGCTGGTGTGTTTCAGTCCGTCTCAGAACAAAGTGAAGGCATTAACCAGATTCAATCACTCATTCCTGTTTCTTTTTTCTACTTTTCCATCGACAACAGAAACAAATCTTGGTTTATTCATTCAGATATAACAATCATTTTTGTTTAAGTGTACATCATCTCAGCCATGTGTGACATCTTCTTGGGGATGTACAGATAATACTCCATGTAGCCTGAAAGGTCCTCTATTGTGATGTCGTCCACGTAGGCTCGCGCCTGCTCCGAGCAAGATCGAGGTGAGGTCGATGACAGCGGCGGTGATGAAGTTGCAGCGGCACCATGGCCGCTCAGAGTTCTGGATGTGTCCTCATGGCTCGGCAGGTTCTGCTCACACTCAGAGATTACACTGCGGAGCCCAGTGAAGGAGTAGACCTCCACACCATTCCAGCCGTGACGATGTGACCTGCAGCTGCACTGAGGTCCGGCCTCCTGCACCGCCTCCTCCTGGGAATCTGAGCCACCACTCGGGATGCAGGAGCAGGGGATGTGGAGGTCCTCTGCAGACCTGCGACTATGAAGCTCTGATAAAGCTCGGAAATCTGCAGCACCAGACTCAGATCCATCACAGGAACCGCTGTCTGGACCACTCTCTTCTCTTGACCTAACACCTCCAGAGCCTCCTCTGTCCCACGTGGGGCAAGCTGCTGCTGCTGTAGTGCTCTCTCGTGAGGAAACCACACTTTCTTCTGGTGTGTCATAACTGGGACGAACTCCAAACACAAGGGGAGAACCGCAGCCTAGCGGGCTTGAGGACGACGTCTCAGACAGGGCAGTCGCAGAGGAGATGGATAATTTACTGGCTGCAGGATGAGAATCTGAAGACTCTGACACTGACAGGCGCTGGTGCTTCAGACAGCCACCAGGGGGCGACAGAGCAGTGCCGCCACAGTAGGTGAACTTTGGGGGTTGGAGGATGGGGGACTTGGACCGCCGACGGCGCTGGCTTCTAGATGATACACCTCTGGAAGTTTTCCGCACACAGCTGCAGAAGAAGAGACAGATGATGTTGAACATGAGTTACAGTGTGCTGATTTATCTCAGGAAAAGATTTCAGACATCTAAAGAGATTTTTACACTTTTGTGATTTGTTACAGAAAGAAGAAGTTTGTGTTAAATAAGGACATTTAAATGAATCTGTACTCAAGAGAAGAGCTTCATTAACTGGTTAAAGTTAAAAAAAACCTCTCATGCTTCCAAAAATATAAACTCCACTAACAAGTGGGTAATAAAAACAGATAACGTGAGGGATCGAGTTTCTTTTAACAACATTAGAGAGAATGTTAAGGACAAAGCTAACTGAACTTTGTTCTACAGTTTATAAGATAAAACTGAGGTTATCAGAGCACCGAGCGAGGACGGGGTGTGTTCTTCCTTTCAGGTCATCTCACCTGCTGAGCTCAACCTACCAGTGCCAGTTGTCCTTTGTGCAGCTTAGTTTTCCCTTTGTTGCACTGCTGTCGAGACTAACTCGAGATGCTGCTCTGGGAGTCAAAGCCTCAGAAACGCTCACAGCTCCTGATAAACTGGATAAAAACAACATTTCTCACGATCACATGATTAAAGAAAGATCTAAATGATTCCAGAGATTGCTGGAATTAAAACTAATGGATTTAAAACCGGTTAAAATGCTCTTCTGACCTGGAATTAGAGCAAATATTATTATTAGTAGTAATAATCATCTTTTGAGTCAGTTAAATATCACATCCTTCAGTCTCTGCAGGGACAGGAACTCATCACCTGCTGTACATAAATGATGCATGTGCGGGATGAAACATGATGTCTGCAGCACTGAGCCAGTTGTTTTTACATGCAGAAACGATGCTGGGCGTCAGATCAGTTTATAATCTTAAAGAGTCCCTTCCATTAAAAACAGTGTTTCTGAGGTTTCTGTTGAATATTTTAGCTCCACAGGTGTTCTTACCTTCATAGTGGGTGAAAACAGGTCAACAACTTCTCTTTCAGTTTTAATCTCTCAAACTACGCAGGTGGTGATAAAACCCGAGTTCTCCTGAGTTCTAACGGCCTGTATCTGTTACATCACAACTCCTTTGTTCGTTAGTATTCATCAGCTCCTGCAGTTGAAACCACACCTAGCATGCTGCTGGCTAAAAGCTGTTAGCATAAGACGTAGCAAACAGGAATACACAACGCCTGACGTTGCCATGCACAGTGGGGGAGGAAACAGTATTCTCTGCTCTCATAAGCTAGTTTGTTAGCCAATCAGAGTCCAGCAAATTCGAACAATGAATATGAACGAGCTGCTGACGAAGCAGCTTGACGGAACCACCCAAATTTTAATGCAGACAGATTAAAAGGTCTGTTAATCAGTGTTTCCTGATGTTTTTTAGACTGTTTCTGGTTTGTGTTTCTAGATAAGCACACCTTTCATTTGCCAAAGGCTCTTATTGTGAAGGAATTTGTGTTTTCTCTTGCTAAATTTGACAGTATTAAGATAAAAAAAGGCGAGACATCAGGTTCATTCAGTAAAACTGTATCAACGTTTTAGCAGTTAAGTATATGACCACTCATAATTCAAGGAAAAGTGACAAGCAAACCACGAGTTACAACAATAAAAGCACCTCGTTTGGACCACAGCAGGCTAAATAGTGAGACTTCAGCACATGTTAAGGTGTGTCTCCTTCATCACACCGACTCTCTGCTTCCCCTCAACAATGCCGTGAAACTGAAACACAGTCCAGGTCACAGAACCTGAATCCAGGGAGCTGCAGCTGTCTGACAACCACATACCGTTAATTCATTCAACATACTGAACATCATACCATGAGCCAACGACACTGACATGTTCTTCATGACAAGTTGTGAATCAAACAGGAATATTTTAAGCTGAGGACAAATGTCCAGCAAAAAGTCGCCTGGTAAAATCAATGAGTGAAAAGAAAAACTCAGACAAAACGATCACAAGTGTCAAAAACACGACGCATGACATTCCATTTCATCCCCAGACACACGTGTGCAGCTCAAGTTTTCCATAATAAAACATGTTTAGAACTTAAACTACCCGAGAAGAGAACGATTCAAGTCTCAGAGTTTATTTTGACAGTAATTAGTGACTTTATACGTTTGTGTAGGTTCTCATTCATCACTCTGTACATTGACAGAGCTGTGGTTCCACTACCTCACACAGTTCTTCACCATCTGTCTGGTTCTGTTCTGCTGTGTTCAGTTGGGTTCTGTCTCACTGTGGTTTAGAGTTATAAAATATCTGTTCTCTTCAATTTTCCCTACAGTTTATTGGGTCAATTCAGAATCACGGGTTACCTCTCAGCATCGACCCGCAGCTTCTTAAACGCTGTCTGCAGCGTCTCATCCTCGCAGTCTTTACCTCCTGCCTCCATGGTGGGAGGAGGCTGTTCCGACCAGCCCCCCAGCTGCAAAACACACACACGAGTAAAGCTCCACGTCAATGCTACAATACAATTCCAAAATATTAACAGAGACACATAAAACTAAATTTTCAGGTCTGGATATTGTTCCTATTAAGGTCCCACCAGCATCTCAAGTCAGGACTCTGGATCGTTGCAGCACCTAGATTCTTTTCTTCTTCAGTCATTCTGATGAAGATAAGGTGTTTACACCAGGGTTCTGGGTCATGACCCAGTTTGGTAAATGACTGCATCATGTCTTGGATCTGATGCTGCAGTAGGAGCCCAGACCATCAGGCCTCCACCACCATGCTGACAGTGGCTCCACACCTTTTACCATGTAGCTAGCGGGGTGGGCGGAGTCTATGTAAACAGGCCAGACTCCCCATCCAGACCTGGACCAGCTAACAATAATCAATACTGAGGCTCAAGTGTAGCAAATAAAACCAGTGACAATGATGAATTATAGACTCCGTGTTAGTCAGTCTGTTATTTACACACCTTTACCTGCCCATCATCCTTTCTACCCGGGTCCTGGTCCGGCCCACGTACCCTGATGATTTGTGATAATATCACGTGTTTCAACATTATTTAAATATAAATAAAAACATGATAGCTAGCTGAATCCAGCAGGCCCAAAACGAGTCGGTTCTGCTCAGCAGCAGGTCAAAGATCTAAGTAAACCCTCGGACCCTCCGTTAGCCTGTTAGCTCCGTGTGCAGCAGCTAGGTGGCTAACCTCTTACTGGACGTTTTTTTAACGGTCCCGGGTTCTAAGAAGCAGTCCAGGTACTGTTCTACAGGTAATACTTACGGTTCAGGTGTTCCAGGTCGAGAACGAAATGAGAAGGCGGAGAAGCCTGGAGAATCCGGACTCTTTCCAGAACAACGGCAGCTAACGCGAACTCTGAGCGTCCAAACACGAGCTTCGATTCGGAGAAAACACAGAACCTTCTTGACTGGGACGAGTTTAAACAGAACCACAGCCGAACCACCGGCGGCTGGAAATAACGAATTTTCAGTGTCCGCAGCTTGTTTACAGTCAAACCGACGCAGTGACTCTGCAACAACACGGAGCTGCTGACGTCAGCAGCCGGAAACCAGCACGTTACGTCACCCTGCACGTACGCGCTCGCGCTACGTGCAGTTTGTCTCATCACGCGCAGTGTCACGTCACGTGATTTATAGATTAATACAATTAGAGATTCCTTCATTATTAATTATTATTAATATATGTGTGTGTATATTATATATTTTATATTATATTATATATATTTTTTTATTTATATATACTTTATTTTACAAATCAGTCTATGTTTTTGTGTGGGTGTGTGTGTGTGTGTGTCCTAAACTGAAATTTATTCCTCTAAGTTCATTATTGTCAGCTGTTTGTTTCTGTGACGTTTAAACTGTTTCTGAAGACATGGCATGTCGCCACCAGGGGGCAGCAGCTGCTTTACAGATGGATCCAGATGTTTGTTCCAGCCTCTGAAAGTTGACTTTCTACATCATGACCTAGAATACTACAGCAGGGTGTGACTGTTTTCCCTCAGGGAAAAATCCAGAGAGTGAAAGAACTCTTACAGTAATTCATCAAACCCGTTCGAAGGACAGAAAACAGTAAACAAACAGTGGAACACGGCTGCTCTCACCTTCAGTGTTTCTTTCATTAACTGAACTGAAACTTTACAGAACAGCTGCAGCAGATTTTGAAAATTTGTCTATATGAACAGACGAAGAAAGTTTTCTTTAAAGTCTGAATATGGAACATTTTCAAAAAGCTATATTTTTTAATAACATAATACTTCCATGGGATGTTTAGAGGGGAGCAGAATGAAAACACTGTTTTTCCTTTAACAATTATGTTTGAAGTAAAATATAATAAAATATTTAATCTGATGAGCATGTTTTTGGTGTTTGGTTCACATCTACTAGCCAATTACAGGCAGAGCAGGGGGCACCATTGTGGGTTGCCTCATATGGTGAATAGTCCATAATAGTGAGGCGGGTAGTGTGGAGGGGGCGGAGTCGGCGGTTCGAACAGCTGTACCAGAGCGCACGTGGGGGCACCCCTGGCTGGAGGAATAGTTTTGTTGTTGTAACTGTGGCATCCACTCATTGGATGTTGCTGTAGTGTTCATGTTCCATATTCAACATTTAACTTCACCAAATATGTGGCGTTTATCATGTGACTCATCAGGAGTGTGTAACGCCTGGATTCCTGGTAGGAGAGCATCTTGTAACTCGTAAAGATTAATCATCTTCTGTTTCCATACACTTCCAAACACATTTCAAGAAAACATTTAACACTTTGCTTCATGGAAAACATTTAACAAAATGAATGATATCAGCTGGTTTGGAGTGTCAGAGTCATGTGATCAGCAGGTGTTGATGTAATCTAGAGAAGTGAAAATGATCCATCCCTCTGTGTTGTGCTCAAAGCAGAGCTGAGGGTTTCAGGTCTCTGTTCAGGATTTGGTTCTGGTTTGGACTTGTGTTCTGATTGTTACCGCCATGTAGCTGATACTCAAGTTTCAAGTTTATTTCAAGTTTATTTATTTATAAAGCGCCAGTTCATGACAAAGTCATTTCAAGGCACTTCACAGAAAAATCAATCAATTAATAATAAAACATTTTCTATCTAAGGAACCAGCCGATTGGGCTGAATTGTTATTTCAGCACAATCCCCCATCCTGAGCAAGCACAACTGGCGACAGTGGAAAGGAACGACTCCCTTTTAACAGGAAGAAACCTCTAGCAGAACCCGGCTCAGGATGGCCGACTGGGGTCTGAGCTGACAGGAAAGAGACACAGACAAACACAGATGTATTTAGGCCAGTCGTCATGTCTATGGAAAGATAAACAGAGAAACAGTTAATGGCAGCAGTAACAATCAAAGCAATAACAATTTGATGGTTCTAGTGGGAATATTTCATCCCTTGTTTATGTGAGATACACCCTCCTCAGAGGCAGCCACAGTAAAGAAAGACAGCAGAGTGAAAAAAAAAATGTGGTCAGTATGTCCTCCGGCAGTCTAAACCTATAGCAGCATAACTAAAGGGAAAGCTCAGGAGAACCCAAGCTAACCCTGACTATAGGATTGTGTAAAAAGGAAAGTTTTAAGTCTATTCTTAAAACTACACAAGGTGTCTGCCTCACGGATAAAAAGTGGAAGCTGGTTCCACAGGAGAGGAGCCTGATAATTAAAAGCTCTTCCTCCCATTCTACTTTTAGAAATTCTAGGAACTACAAGCAGACCTGCAGTCTGAGAGCGAAGTGCTCTGTTAGGAGCATATGGAACAATAAGATCTTTAATATAAGCTGGAGCTTGGTCGTTCAAGGCCTTATACGTCAAAAGTAAAACCTTAAACTTTATTCTAGACCTTACAGGGAGCCAATGAAGTGATGCTAAAACAGGAGAAATATGGTCTCTCCTTCTAACTCTCATCAGAACTCTGGCAGCAGCATTTTGGATCAGCTGGAGGCCTTTAACAGCACTATTAGAACACCCTGATAATAATGAATTACAGTAATCAAGTCTAGAAGTAATAAATGCGTGAACTAAAGTTTCAGCATCCCTTTGATTCAAAATGCTCCTAATTTTAGCAACATTACGTAGGTGGAAGTAAGCCGTCCTGGTAACATGCTTTATATGAGAACTAAAGGACATGTCCTGGTCAAAGATAACACCCAGGTTCTTTACCTTCTTGTTGGAGGCCAAATTAATGCCATCCAACGTAGATGACTGACTACACAACTTGTTCCTAAGATTCTCAGGCCCAAAAGTCACAACCTCTGTCTTGTCTGAATTTAAAAGCAAAAAATTAAGCGTCATCCAACGTTTTACATCATTAAGACAAGCTTGTAATCTCTGCAGCTGGTTGGTCTCATCAGGCTTCATTGATAGATATAACTGAGTATCATCAGCATAAAAATGGAATTTTATACCATGTTGTCTAATAATTTTACCAAGCGGTAACATATATATAGTAAAGAGGATTGGTCCAAGCACTGAACCCTGAGGAACTCCATGACTGACTCTGGTATATGAAGAAGATTCATTATTTACATGAACAAACTGGAATCTTTCAGTTAAATATGATTCAAACCAGTTTAATGCAGTTCCCTGAATCCCAATATCATATTCAAGCCTCTTCAATAGGATCTTATGATCTATAGTATCAAACGCAGCACTGAGATCTAACAGGACAAGTACAGACACAAGTCCACTGTCTGAGGCCATGAGAATATCATTAGAAACTTTCACCAGTGCTGTTTCAGTGCTATGATGAGCTCTAAATCCCGACTGGAACTCTTCAAAAAGATTATTACTGTGTAGATGATCACATAACTGGTTTGCAACTATCTTTTCTAGAAT
>SSNP01000075.1:1805262-1832590 GCA_006937955.1 Pachypanchax playfairii | reverse complement strand
TATAACTAGTAACTGGTCTAGAGCTAATCAATAGACCTGACTGGAAAATAGCTGCTACTCCTCCTCCTCGACCTGTTGCTGGAGGAACATGAAGATTAAGGTAGTTAGAAGGAGTTGATTCATTAATACTAACATGATCCTCCTGCTGCAGGTTTCCGTAAGACAAAATAGATCAATATGATGATCAATTATCAGATCATTAACTAACAGAGATTTAGATGAAAGAGATCTAACATTCAGTAAACCACATCTAATGGTTTTATTTACAGGTTTTATATTAGTAACTGTATTTATTTTAATCAGATTTTTATTATTTATTTTTCTAGAACTAAATATTTGTTTATTTAATTTGAACCGTGGTTGAGCAGACACCGTCTCTACAGGAAAGTGGGAGGGTAACGACAGAGAAGCTGCAGAGAGGTGTGTAAGACTACAACTCTGCTTCCTGGACTGGACCCTGGACTGGACCCTGGATTGTCACGGTTTTGGATACTGATACACACACTTATCATGGGTTCAAACCAGGTGTTGGAAACAAGCTTGAAGACTATTTTCTGCACAACAGCACATCAAAATATAATTTCAAAATATTTGTGATGACAAGATGGAAAAAGAGATTCTTACAGAAAACAGGTGAGACAAGTGTCCGTGCGTCTCTTCCAAGTCAAATTCCAAGTACTGTGCAAATGACACTTGGCCTGGTCTTTACATTTTAAGATGAATATTTAAGACATCCCAGTTTATCTGTAGAGTATTAAGGTTTCACACACAGTATCATGAATCAGATACAACACAAATACAAGTTTCAACACTTTGTTAGAGTGGAAACCAACATGAAGTTTTATCATTCCAAATATTTTTACAGCTTCTTGTGCAGTTTGTCTTTCATTCGCTGTTTCATTATGTTTATGTGTTAGACTCCTTTTTCTTTGCAGAAACCCAGTTCAGTTCTGTGTACGCCAATAAACTTTCATCTGATCTGATATTTTCATTGGGTTGCAGAGGAAGAGGAACTTACCAAAGGTCAGCCTGTTCCTTTGTCAGGAAATAAAGTTCATTTGTTGTGCAACAGACGCTGAGCTTTGGGAACAAAGGTCATGGTTGTGGTCAGGTGAACGACTTTAACCAACTGCCACAAACAAACATGGCTCAGAAAACTGAGTCCATAAACATCAACCACAAGGCTGGAGCTAATCTTTAAATCCCTCCACGGAGCTGCAGAACATTTCTTTAGATTCACACCAACACTGCAGATATTTTCAACATTCTCTCATTATCTAATTCCACTCATTACTCTTTAGCAGCTTCTCATCATTAAATCATTTATTGACTTATTGTAGGATTCATAATAAACAAATGTGTTCGTTTACAAATGATTAATTGTGCCAAACCAGCACAGTGCAATTAAATAATTATTAAATCATTGCGAGAAACTCATTATAAAGTCATATTTCTCCTCAGAGGAGAACGTCTGTCATCCAGCAGAATAACACCCTCAATGTCTTAGTGCTAAGAGGATTTATGCCTAAAATGGAATGATAATAATAACTAAACTATTTCTAAAGAGATTCTAGAGGATCTCAAAGCAGCTGATCACTGAAATTTTTTAGATATAAAATGTTTCATATTACAGGTTAATACTTAAGAAATAACCCCAAAGTCCTAAAATTTGTATGAAATTGCCTCTTTAAAATAGATCAGCTGGTCCTACACTCAACATTTCAGCTGTTTACCAGGACTGATGCTCTGTAGGTTATTGACACTAACTGGCTCAGCTGTGCACCAGCTTTTAAAGCTCCAGCTGAACCTAACTTACCTCCACAGACTGACATGACTTGGAACTTTTACAGTCTCTCAGTTCTAACAAGGCGACGCAGAGAGACTCGACACTGTGATTAAAATGTTTTTTGAGTGATCTGAAGCCTTTTTAGGATGTTCTCCTCTCTCTCATTAATAACTGATGGATGCAGCATGAAAGCATCTGATCGCTGAAGCGTAACGTTCCCATTTCAGTAAATATTTTACAACACGTCAGATGAAAAGTGTTCCGACCATCACAAACCAGGACACTGGGTTTCATCAGGGGTGCTGGTCCTAACACACACACACACACACACACACACACACACACACACACACACACCACAAGTGTGTTTTGTTATCCTTATGGGGACCGTCCATTGACTTCCATTGATTTTAGTAACTAGATTTATACCTAACCCAAACCCTTTTACTAACCTTAACCATTACTGATCTATAACTAACCCTAAGACTAACTAAAACTCTATTCACACCATACCTATAAACCTAACCCCTAACCCTAAAAAGGGGAGTCCCCCTCATGGGGACCAGGCTTCGGTCCCCACAAGAACCCTCGGACCCCAGAAAGATAGTAAAAGTCAGGAAACGGGTCCCCAGGAGGTCAGAAATACAAACCCACACACACACACACACACACACACACCCACAAGTGTGTTTTGGTATCCTTATGGGGACCGTCCATTGACTTCCATTGATTTTAGTAACTAGATTTATACCTAACCCAAACCCTTTTACTAACCTTAACCATTACTGATCTATAACTAACCCTAAGACTAACTAAAACTCTATTCACACCATACCTATAAACCTAACCCCTAACCCTAAAAAGGGGAGTCCCCCTCATGGGGACCAGGCTTCGGTCCCCACAAGAACCCTCGGACCCCAGAAAGATAGTAAAAGTCAGGAAACGGGTCCCCAGGAGGTCAGAAATACAAACCCACACACACACACACACACACACACACACACACCCACACACACACACACACACACACACACACACACACACCTCTAAAAACTGCAGGTTCAGATTAAAGATAAAGTTTTTGTGCAGCAGCTTACAGTCACTTCCTGTCAGCAGAAAGCTGAAAATACTTGACTGTAAATGATGATCTGGTGTTTGCGGCAGCAGCAGATTTTAGTTTATCTGAGACCAACAAGACGAGGGGAACTCCACCCCCGACAGACCCCCACAATGCAAACATCCTGACTGATGAGAAAACACCAGTCTTCTACTTTACTGTCAGACTTTCATGTAGCTGCAGCACAGAAGAAACATCCCCACATGTAAATTTTGCCAGTGCTCATGAAACCCTCAGAGAAACTCCCAAACAGATGTTTCAGTGGTTCTTCAGAAACATCCTGCTGCTCATTTATCATAATGAGTCAATGGGGAAGTATTCACATCTTAGTTACTGTGAAAAGACTTTCCTAGAATCTGCTTTCAGAACTTCCTGTAACTTTTGGAAACTTACTGCAGACTTGAACTTCTAGAGTTTCTAAGTCTTTGAAAACAATGTAGGTGTTTTTTCTGATCTGAGTCAGTGTTTTATTTACTGGTCAGAATAAAACTCTAGGTTTAACTGGGAGGTCGTTTAGGAGATGTGTTGTGAAATCACATTTATGTTGGAGAAACTTTCAGCTGTTTTCAGATACTTAAACTGAAACAAAGGCAGATTCAACCATCAGAACCATTTACCTTCTGGTTATTATAAAAACTAAAGCCAGGAACAGAACTCAGGAAGTTAAAGCCTTCCAAGCGCCCTCTAGTGGCTGGTTCCTCTGCAGGTTTTAAGTCCCGCCCCTTCCATGTAAACGAATGGGACGCTGCCCTCCTGAAAAGTTTTGGGAGACTTGAGTCACATAGTTCTTATCCTATATCGATCTTCTACAGTGATCCTCCTCGATCGCTGAGGTCACGTTCCAGAACCTCCCGTAAAATCTGAAAATCCACCAAGAGCACAATAAACATTTCTCTGGGTTTTTAAATTTATTTTAAGCCCTTGTGAAACACTTAAAGCATTAAAACAGGTTGATGGTGAATGAGCGAGACGACATTGCCAGGAACCAGATTCTGGTATGTCTGTAAATCGGATCTCATGGTTTTCCTGGTGGTCAGAAACACAGAGCTGTTCTGCAGCTGAGATCCTGGAACTGAGCTGAACTACAAAAAAACATCAGTTTTAATCAATTATTTTGGTTTATTCAAACACTTTTATTTTGTCATTTCACAAATGACAAACAGTGAAACTTGAAAAGTTTCCTCTTGTGTTATTTCATCACCTGAATGAAGCTGTCGCTGGTTCTGGGCTGGACTGTGAAGCAGAACCACGACGCAGGCAGGTATAAAAATCCCAAGAGTGAAAATAAATTTGATGAACAGACTTGAGGCATGAAGAGAAGATGCAACATCAACAGGAAGAATCTGACAAACACTGAAACAGGAAGTTGTTTATAGTGAGGAGGTGATGCAGGCGTGGGAACCTGGTGAGTGATGAACTGATGAAACAGCTGTGGAGGCTCATCAGAGAAACTCAGGATGAAGACTAGAAAAACACAATGAGACAAACCTGGAATTTTAACATCAAATAAACACATAAAACCCCTGAAACATCTTTCAGAAATAAGGATGAAACGAGAAAACGAAAGAAAATATCTATATATACACGTTTCTGTCTCTGTTTATAGAGACTGTTATAAAACTGAAACTCTCGAAGAAGACACAGAGCAAAGCAAGACGAGGGTAAAGTGAAGAAGAAGAGCAGATTAAACAAAAACTGATGAGGAAATAAACATCACTAGTATAATATACTAATAAACACTATCTAGGTCAGGGATACAGAGAAACAACATGAAACATCCATAACTGAAGAGAAACCCAGTGACTATAATAAACCAGGAATCCAGTGAGTGAAAGAATAACAAGATAATAATAAACCACTGTCAAACACAATAACATGATAAAGAAATGAGAACCAGGAACAAAAAGCCAACAGTGTTAAACAATGAGACGACCCTGGACCGACACCGAGGAGGAACGGGACAACAATAAAACTATAAACACAGTGTTTCAGTGTAACTGAGTCCTGGACCAGGACCTTCTGGTTTGGTGCTGAAACCCTGCGGCCGGCGTGGCTGTGGTTAGTTGTACCTGATGTCTCAGTCATTATGGACTCATCAGGTGTTCTACAGAATCTCAGCTGACTCTCGTGTTGATGTCCAGCTCAACGAAACGAGGACGTCTGACCTTTGAGACCCAAATCAAGATGTTTTAATCAAACTGAACACAAGGTTTAAATCTAAAACTGTTCATGTGACTTATTGACCTTCACTGGATCAAACCTCTCTGGAATGAATCAACATGAACCAGAATGTTCTAGAAGCCGGGTGGAGGAGAGAGGCGTGTAGGATGGCGTGGAGGATGGCGTGGAGGACGGTGCAGCTGGGTGGAGGAGAGAGGCGTGCAGGATGGCGTGAGGAGGACGGTGCAGCTGGGTGGAGGAGAGAGGCGTGCAGGATGGCGTGGAGGACGGTGCAGCTGGGTGGAGGAGAGAGGCGTGCAGGATGGCGTGGAGGATGGCGTGGAGGACGGTGCAGCTGGGTGGAGGAGAGAGGCGTGCAGGATGGCGTGCAGGATGGCGTGGAGGATGGCGTGGAGGACGGTGCAGCTGGGTGGAGGAGAGAGGCGTGCAGGATGGCGTGGAGGACGGTGCAGCTGGGTGGAGGAGAGAGGCGTGCAGGATGGCGTGCAGGATGGCGTGCAGGATGGCGTGCAGGATGGCGTGGAGGAGAGAGGCGTGCAGGATGGCGTGCAGGATGGCGTGCAGGATGGCGTGGAGGAGAGAGGCGTGCAGGATGGCGTGCAGGATGGCGTGAGGAGGACGGTGGATCTTACAGGAAGTTTCAGTCTGCTGGAGAAGAGTCGGGGCAGATACATGAGCTCTTTGTCATGGACTGAATCGATGACTGAGCTTCAGGTGGGAGACTTTGAGACCAGCAGGACTGGAGAACAATGAGCTGAACACCTGATGTTTTATTGTCCTTCTCGGATCAGAGATCAGAGAATTTTTGTGACATCGGAGCGCACGAGGGGGTTAACGAGCCTGGCACCTCGATGGCTGAAGGTCTTGTGTTGTTGTTGTGGTGTTTATGTTCCATATTCCACCTTTAAATGTGTTTACAAAGGTCTGTGTTCATAAATATAAAATTAATGACTGAAGTTTTGAACATTCAGAAACAATTTATTGTTGAACAAATTAAGTTATTGTCTAGAAAGTTCACGGTGAAACACATAAAAAGGAATAAAATCATCACTCAGTCAGTTCTGTTTATTTCAAACATGTAATAACTAATAAATAATCAAACATTAATGCATTGACAAAAATAATGAGCAGAACATAAACATAAACAAAACATAGAAAGTAAACAAACAGAAACACATTCTAATTACATATTTAATAAAGAAGCAGGAAGAAGTTGAAACTTATTTCATCTCCTCCTTCTTGTCATCAACACCCCCCCGAGTCACATTCCACTCATTCTTCTCATCTCTAAATAACTAAATATTTCCAGACTGTTGGTTCTCAGTTTTCTCTGTGGTGGAACGTCAGATCGGGTTCTTCAATGTTCCTGATGAAAAGAGGGAGTGTGTTCTGTTACCAGACGCGTGAGATGTAGGAGTCTCCACAGAGACACACAACAAACGACCAACGTGTTTGACTCTTGAATGTGAGATCTCTGCTGGCAGCCAATCAGAAAGCAGCTTACATTGTTCCTGTAATTAACTCATTGTTTTGACATGTGGTTGGATTGTGTGGAGGTCTGAGGTTAAAGGAGTCGACAGCACTGACCTCAGAAAAATGTGTTATCGTACCAGAGCCTAAGTGGCCACATATGACTGATTATTAACGTAACACCAGCTGAGGTCAGGAAAGGTCACCTGGACGGGACTGATGGGTCGTTGTGTTGAGAGGTTAGTTTAAAGCTGAGAACATCTGAAACTGCATTTTATCTAAAAATAACTGAGAAACATGATGAAACGCATCAATATTTCAGGATGAGAGTGTTTGTCTAAAACATCTAACGACTGATCACAGCCAATTAAACTCACACTGATAACGATCCCATCAAGACGCTGATTCATGAGCATAAACCAGTGGAGTGAATGATATGACACAAAAATAACAGATAAATAAATAAAATATCCAGACAGAGATTCTGAACCAACGCTGTGAAGTTAATCAGCTTCGTCCCTCTGAAAGCGAAGACAAGGCTGGCTGCTGACAGGAAGTTAAGCTTTCCCAGGTTGATGGTTTGTTTATTTCTGAGGGAAAAACGAATGAAACGTGATTCAGAAATCTGGATTGTTGGTGTTTAACCTACAGAACATCTTCTAGAGTAAATATCACATGAATGAGTGAGAATTTAAACCTGTGGACGGTCTGTGGGAGACCTGGACTCCATCCTGGAGCTCAACCTTCATATTTGACCTCTGACCTGTCAGCACGGGTTCACAGCCTCTCAGGGTGGTGCTGGGGGCGACGCGTGACACGCTGATTTGGGGCTGCCACCTTTAAATGCTTCCACATGCTTCTTCTTCAGAGAGTTTGGATGTGTGTGGGAAACAGACGAGAAGCTTCATGTGAAGAACACGTCTGAAGGACAGGTCCAATCAGAAGGGGACAGGTAACTTGTTTCTTTTAGTGATGGTTCTGATTTTATTTGGACTTTTACATAAATGTGGGTCCAGGGGGGTCCAGGGGGGTCCAGGGGGTTGCAGGGGTCCATGGGGGTCCAGGGGGTCCAGGGCGGTCCAGGGGGGTCCAGGGGGGTCCAGGTCTGAAGGCAAAGGATAGGTACCCTCACCTGAGTGAAGATGAAGGAACCTTTACGTTCATGTTCCTCGTGCAGACGGTCGTCACTGTGGCGTCTTCATGAAAACTCGTCCCCTTTTAAGATTTTAAATTAAAATATTATTTGATAAAAAAACCCCAAAAACATTTAAAATCATGAAAAAATTTTAAGAACTGTGACGTGCAACACATTAACACACAGCTGGAACCACATCTGGGTCACATGGATCAGAACTGAGTCCTGAACAAGGTTTTGTCTCATGCTTCCTACAGGTTGTCATGGTAACATGATGACTGGATGAACCTGGTCCTTGTCTGGCCCCGGTGAGCAGCTGGTGTTTCCAGACACCAGGGGGCGCTGCACATGGAGATTAATGATGTTACTATCATTCAGAAGAACAAGAACTGAAAATGTTTTAGTTTGGTTTAAAGGTGCAGAAAAGAATCAAAGTTCATTTTAACTCAAGCTTTCTTTCTTCTCGGCACCGCAGGGAGTCAGTCACTTCCTGTTATTAAGTTCGACTGGGGGTCGGGGGTCAGGGGTGAGAGACAAGGAGGGGTGAGGAATAGCAGAAGGAGGCGGGGCCAATGATCTCAGAAATCACAGAGGTATGAGTGGAATTTCCTTTGTGACAGTGATGGAGGTTGACTGATTCCAGGTGTGTGTCCCAGATCTTCATACCTGTTCATACCTGGTTGATCTAACAGAACATCTGGAAGAGTTTATGTGCAGGAAGTGGAAGCAGATCGTCTTCTGGATGGAACTGATCAGATGAATCTGTGAGTGTCATCAGCAAAGAAACATCTGCTGAAGGAAAAACCTGCAAATTCAGGAGCTGGACTCACTGTTTGGACTCATCTGAACCAAGACCGGACCATCCGAGGTCATCACAAGGCATGATGGGAGCTTCAGTTTCTCCCACTGTCAACGCACTGCAGCAGGATAAATACAGTGAACGTATTAACGAGGGTTTCAGTCCATTTACAGGAAGTTTGTGGCTCCAGCTGCATCCAGCTGTGACCCTGAGCTTGTGCTTATTTCCTGTTTCACTCAGATGACGTCACCATCACTTACTTAAAGATTATTTAATATTTTTCCATGAAGAGTTTAACCTTCACATGGCGGGACGTCTGGGTGCAGACGAACAGGAGGTTGTGTCCACGTCCTGGACGTCGTCCTGCTACAGTCACATCAACATGATAATGTTTAATAATATGATCAGCTGATCACAGGAACATGAAGCTGAGCACTTCAGATCAGTAATGGTGATTAAATCTTCTCTGTTTTAAAGTGGAGACTGAAACAAGCTGCACATGTTGCACATGTTCCTCCCATGATGCACTTTGTTCCTGCAGCTGCTGAATCTTTCAGTGTGTCTGTGTTTCAGAGCAGCAGGTGTGTCAGCAGGAAGCAGAGGTGTGGCTGTGCTGCAGGTACGCTGGTGTACAGCTCGGCACCAGCTGGGTTACCTGATGGAGAGTTTTATCTAAAGGAGCTTTGTGTTTCAAACACACGACAGGTGTGATGTCATCAAAATACCTGTCTATGTTCTCTACTGTTAGAACTATGGAGAGAAGCAAGGAGCTGCATGTTTTAAGCCCCGCCCCCTCCATGTAAACCAGCATTTCCCTGTTTAAAGTGGATCTTGACCTCACATCTATTCTAACAGCAGGTTTGTCTCCTGCCTGCGTGTTTATGGGATGGCGGTGGGACGCTGAGAGGTGGATGCTGCTTGTCTGAGAGGAATCAAACCGTGTTTAGTTTGTGTTTTCATCCTCTTCTGGACCTCATTCATGATTATATTTGTTCTGTCCTTCATCATGAGATCTGGATCTATTCAAACTGGTAAATACTGTTCAAACCACGTCAAAGATCAGAGCTGCAGAACTCACGCTGGACGTCCTCCACGGTTACAGATACTCAGACCTGCTCTCTGATTCCCTCTCACCTGTCTGCTGCAGGTGAGATACTGACTGATCAGAACCGCTCCACACAACCTCACTTCTAAAAACAGAACCATCTCTTAACATCAGAAGACCTGCTGATGTTCTACTTGATGCTGAGGCGACTGTGTGACATGACACACGCGTGTGAATGTATGTTACCTACATGTGTGATCACTGCTGACTTACTGAATGTTCTGATAAGAAACTTATTCTGTAGATATGTGGATGTCTTGTGTTTTATGCTGGTGGGACTGAAAAGGTTCTGAATCTCTGTGTGATGTAACGTGTCATATTTCTGACTTCCTCCTGCTTCGTAACGTTTCTCAGCAGCGACGATAAGAACTGGATCAGAAACACCAGCTTGAATCAGGAGCCTCTAAAACATGCAGTCTTTGTTCTTGGGTGGTGTGTGTCTCTGTTTCTGCTCATACACACACCGCAGCCGCCCGACTGCCAGCCGTCAAACAAAAAAATCCTTTTCAAAAGTGTCCTGAAGAACCAGCGCAGAGATGATTAAATTCACCATGCGAGGAGTTCAAAAGCAATAAAAAATGAAATGAAAACACGGCGGCGTGTAACACAAAGGCCTCATTGTTGCCGGGTAAAGGAATGCCTGAGTGTGTGTGTGTTTGTGTGTCTGTGGGCAGAGGCCATGAGGAATGTGAGTTTTGCATGAAGACAAAAGACGGCCTATGGCAGCGAGGAAGAGGCACACAGAGGGAAACAGATGAAGAAGAGAACGAGGAAGAGGAGTCGTTTCTGTTCAGACTCTCAGATTTAAACCAAACTCATCCAGCATGAACACACACACACACACACACACACACACACACACACACACACACACACACACACACACACACACACACACCAACCAGCTCGTTTCCTGTATTCCCTCGTCAGCGACCTCTGACCTTTCTGTAGGTGTTGAGAGATTTAAGACCTTCAGCTTCCTCTGATGTCATGTGATCACTGTGAAGGAGGCGTGTCTGTTTCCAGAGACCAAAACAACAACCAGTCCAGAACCCGTTCGTCCTCACGCTGATCCAGCTGATGTTACAGAAGGTTCCTCCCTGATGGAGATCAGAGACATCGGTCTCTGAACCAGCGATGAAGAATCAGCTGATTCAGAGTTTTTGTTTTTTTTCAGGTGATTTTATTTATTTTCTGTAAAGAATCAAACTTTGAAACTTCTGGTAAAGTAAAATAATGTAAAACAACTAAAAAGATGAAGTGAAATTTAAACTTTTGATTGCAGCTGGTTTGTTTTGATGGATCAACCTGAAGTCTGACGACATTTTAGCTTCATGCAAATGAGAGAATGAGGAAGAGTTATTATTAGAAACTCTATAAAGAGACTGTAGATGTTTCCCAGGAGGAGCCAATGCAGATGCAAATGTTGACGCGTGATACTGCAACAATGGGACAAACTGAAATTTACCTTGACGCTTGTTTTCATTTACTTCCTGTCAACATTTAAACATGATGAAGAGAAAAGAAGAAGACGAGTGTTTGATGATCACAGAGAAAGAATCTGATAAAAACACGAGTGAAAGAATCCTGCAGCAGAGACGGAGACATTTTTATCTCCCTTTGCTATGAAACGTTAAATATTCACTGAAATCCAGATAGTTTCTAATTATCTGAAGAGAAAAGAAGGAAAAGATCCACGTGGAAGTTTAACTATCAATAACTAGCATGTGTTTTATTTGGTAATCAGCTGTTACTACTTTAGAATAAATTAGAGCGGACGCAGACCTGAGGACCCAGTTTACTGTGGGAGGAGCTTAAGGTACATTATATTAAACCACAGACATCATTAACATAAAAATCATCCTGCTTTAGTTTGTTTTAGAGAATATACGAGTGATTTCTGCATCTCAGCCATTCTAAGAATAATTAGAGGAAAACATTAAATAAACAGCTGATTATAAATCAGTGTTCGTCTTTAAAGCAGGTTTTTAATCAAACAAAGAGTTTCACATCAAACTAAAGACTCTGACTCAGAAGGATCAGATTTAAAGGCTTTTATTCATTTCCTTATGATAATAATGACCCTGACTGAAGTTTCCCAGAATCAACACCTTTAATCAGGTGAACTTTCTACTGGAAACGGGGAGGAAGTCATTCCTTCGGGTGGTTCTGGTTTGTGTTTTGTCTTTAGAGGATTGTTAACGTTGTGTTTTCAGACTAGCAGGTGCAGAGCTGAAGGATCAAATGTTGACCTCAGTATTCAGCTGCAGTGCATTAAACCTCTCTGTGACGCTCATGTTTGACGCTCTGGGTTTCACATTCCCTCCATTGTCCCACGAGACGCTCAGGACTCACCTGTGTCTCTTTGTCTGCTGCTGGCTGTCAAACTAAAAAAACCAACAGAATGACACGAAGTTCAGATCACCAGATCACCTGGTCCGAACTGACAGGGTTTCACCCAGAGCCCATGTTCTGTGTGTCTATCTTCTCAGGTGGTTCTGCAGGTGGTTCTGCAGGTAGTTCCAGCCTAACTCCACAGATCTACAGCTGGTCTCATCAAGTTCTGAGACTCTCCAGAGCCAGATTGTTAAGTCCCCCCCACACACACACACACACGTCGCTAACTCCTCACCACTCCTCCACTCATTAACATTTCTTTTGATCTTTTCTTCTTCGACAGTTTACTCATCCACACGTCGACCTTCTGTCTGAGCTTCTGTTGTTTCTCAGTTGATGGACCTTCAGCTGCTGTGTGGAACTCCTCAGAAAACTTTCTGAAACTTTCTAGATTGTATATTTAACCCCATGATCTTAATTTGAGAACTAAAGTCTCTTATATGACAGCTATTAGTTTTATAACATCAAAACGAGTCACAACAAAGAGCAACAACAAAACAAATAAAAGCTCTAAAGCGTTCAATATTCAACAGATTCTAACAGTCGTGTAGAAGAGACGTATGATGAACCATGAAAACTGGATGGAACATCAGGAATGTAAATAAACAGGAATGATTTCGTCCTGCGGTGAAACAGATTCCCGCTCACGCTCAAAGTTTTCCTGGTAAACAAGTTGTTCACTACATCTTGGTGTTTGACTTGAATGTGGCTGCCGTGAACCTGAGCAGAAATAGAGTTCTGAATAATGTGTCTGTTAACATTCATGCAGATCCAGTGGACATGCTGCTGCCTGTCGGCCGCTGAGCTGCCGGGAAAAACTGAACCGCAGGCGAAACCTGGATGAATACAGCGTTTCTGGGAGCGTTCCAGCTCAAACACAGTCATACATCATCCTTTACTCACACCCAGTTTCTCTCATATTCACACACCCAAACACACACTGATCTGAGTTGTTTGTTCAGGTGAAGCTCTTTCATCCAGCTCCACCTGGACCCATCCAGAACCTCCACTGCCTTCTCTGGCATCCAGATTTCAGGCTCTTTCAAAGTCCAAAACAAGAAAAAACATCAGGACATGAAGTAGAAACGGTTGATTTATTAACAAAAACAGAAATAAATTCCATTAGAGAATCATCTGAAGATCCAACAAAACCTCAACCAGCAGCAGCTGGTCCACCAGCATCTCAGTCAGGTTCAGGTCTGTGAAGGTCCACCAGCATCTCCTCGGTCAAGTTCAGGTCTCTGAAGGTCCACCAGCATCTCAGTCAGGTCCAGGTCTCTGATGGTCCACCAGCATCTCAGTCAGGTTCAGGTCTCTGATGGTCCTCCAGCATCTCAGTCAGGTTCAGGTCTCTGAAGGTCCACCAGCATCTCAGTCAGGTTCAGGTCTGTGAAGGTCCACCAGCGTCTCAGTCAGGTTCAGGTCTGTGAAGGTCCACCAGCATCTCCTCGGTCAAGTTCAGGTCTCTGAAGGTCCACCAGCATCTCAGTCAGGTCCAGGTCTCTGATGGTCCACCAGCATCCCGGTCAGGTTCAGGTCTCTGAAGGTCCACCAGCATCTCAGTCAGGTTCAGGTCTCTGAAGGTCCACCAGCATCTCCTCGGTCAAGTTCAGGTCTCTGAAGGTCCACCAGCATCTCAGTCAGGTCCAGGTCTCTGATGGTCCACCAGCATCTCAGTCAGGTTCAGGTCTGTGAAGGTCCACCAGCATCTCCTCGGTCAAGTTCAGGTCTCTGAAGGTCCACCAGCATCTCAGTCAGGTTCAGGTCTCTGATGGTCCACCAGCATCTCAGTCAGGTTCAGGTCTCTGAAGGTCCACCAGCATCTCAGTCAGGTTCAGGTCTCTGAAGGTCCACCAGCATCTCCCCGGTCAAGTTCAGGTCTCTGAAGGTCCACCAGCATCTCAGTCAGGTTCAGGTCTCTGATGGTCCTCCAGCATCTCAGTCAGGTTCAGGTCTCTGAAGGTCCACCAGCATCTCCTCGGTCAAGTTCAGGTCTCTGAAGGTCCACCAGCATCTCAGTCAGGTTCAGGTCTCTGAAGGTCCACCAGCATCTCCTCGGTCAAGTTCAGGTCTCTGAAGGTCCTCCAGCATCTCAGTCAGGTTCAGGTCTCTGATGGTCCTCCAGCATCTCAGTCAGGTTCAGGTCTCTGAAGGTCCACCAGCATCTCAGTCAGGTTCAGGTCTCTGATGGTCCTCCAGCATCTCAGTCAGGTTCAGGTCTCTGATGGTCCTCCAGCATCTCAGTCAGGTTCAGGTCTCTGAAGGTCCACCAGCATCTCAGTCAGGTTCAGGTCTCTGACGGTCCACCAGCATCTCAGTCAGGTTCAGGTCTCTGAAGGTCCACCAGCATCTCGGTCAGATTCAGGTCTCTGAAGGTCCACCAGCATCTCGGTCAAGTTCAGGTCTCTGAAGGTCCACCAGCATCTCAGTCAGGTTCAGGTCTCTGATGGTCCTCCAGCATCTCAGTCAGGTTCTGGTCTCTGACGGTCCACCAGCATCTCAGTCAGGTTCAGGTCTCTGAAGGTCCACCAGCATCTCAGTCAGGTTCAGGTCTCTGATGGTCCACCAGCATCCCGGTCAGGTTCAGGTCTCTGAAGGTCCACCAGCATCTCGGTCAAGTTCAGGTCTCTGAAGGTCCACCAGCATCTCAGTCAGGTTCTGGTCTCTGACGGTCCACCAGGATCTCAGTCAGGTTCAGGTCTGGACTTCATCTGAATCAATGCAGAACCTTGATCCTTTTCTTTTATAGATCAGCTGCTGTGTTTGGATCTTGGTTCTGGTTCATGACCCAATTTGGTCCACAGATGTCGACTTAATGACTGGAACGTGTCCAGGTCCTGATGCTGCAGAAGCCCAGACCATCAGCCCTCCATCGCCGTGCTGACAGCTGGAATGAGCCGATTCTGAACATCCTGTTTAGTTTTGTCTTAATGTGCAGCAGTGCATTATGGGTAAATATTTTTTGCAGTTCTCTGAGCAATGCACACTGACCTTTGAGTCAACCTGTTAGGACGTCCCCTCATGAGAAGATTGATAGCCGTCTTTGATATTTTCCACTTGTGAATATTTTCTCTGTGGAACAATGAAGCCGTTTGACCTTTGACCGTTTCCAGTTTGTGTATGATCCAGAACAACAAACTCAAGTCCTGCGTTACAGAGACGTTCAAACCGGTTCACTTATTAAATGACAGAACTAAAACTTTTACTGCTTCTTTCTGAACGTGCCAAAAACTTTTTATCTTTAACTTAATGACGTGTTTAGATAAAGAGACTAAAGATTCAGACTGAAACAGAGAACAGACAGGTTTGAACTCTTGTGCATAAAAATAGCTTTATTTCAATAATAAATCAGAACCTGCAGGCAGAAACCAATGATTCAGTGGCTTCTTCACTCCATTGATTCACATGTGGTGTTTGACATTAAGCAGCAGAACATTCTCCGTGTTACCCGACCAGACCTGGTGCCAATAACACGCTAACTTTGTTTTAACACTAATAATNCTAATTGGAGCTCTGAGTCGTGTCGAGGTCACCTTGTTCTCTGACACGCATCTCAGGAACTCTGGAGAAATTTAGATTCTTTGAAACGTGAAATCCTTGAACCAGATTAGCTCTGGAACTGGGAACCGGTCCGGTGGTTCGATTCCCTTCATGTCAGTGACAATGTAAAAAAGATGAAATCAACTCCAGGTCTGATGGTGTCACACAGCTCATCACACAACATCCCCTGAACAATGAGATGAACGCAACCACATAATCAGTCCTTCTACAAATAACACAAGAAAAAAACATAAATACAAAAAGCAAGAAGTCTAAAAGATTTTAGAAACTCTTACAAAATAAAAAGTTTCCAAACTATGTCTCTGAAAATCTCAAACTAGTGTATATAAAACTTTTAAAATCACATATACAACAGCTTAAAGGGCCGAACACCCAAACCTGAAAGAAGGCAATAAAATAATTTGACAGTTAAATTAATACAAAAAGGATCAGCTTGATCTAAAAACACTGGAGAGAAATGAGAGGTGGTGAGTTAGTATCAAAACTTTACAGTCAATCACATGAACGTTACTGCACGGGGAACAAACAGGAAGCTATTTGGTTTTTAAATATTTGGTAAATATTTCAGTGACCAGGCTCTGGCCGCGTACCAAAGTTTATATAAATTTATTTTATAGTTAACTGAATGAGTATTTACAGATCCTGGGTGGTGGAGCAGTCTGCGTGCTGCCGCCTCCAGAAGGAAACGGGAGAATCGAAGCGGTTTGTAACGACTCCAGAGCTGCTCGTCGACCCTCAGACTGATCACAGAAAACAGTCGAGTAGCTTATCAACAAAAGCATCACGTACCCCCATCACTAAACCAGAAAAACAACAGAAAGGAAAGTCGGCTTTCCGTGCGGGACGGGGCCGTTTCAGAGGATCAGGTCTGATTCATCCTGGAACTAAACGCTTGATGGATTCTCCTGACAGTAAGAAAAACCTGACGGGCTTCATTTCCTACATCCGAGGATAAAACCGTGAAATCAAAACTTTTTCTTTTGCTCATTTATATATTTTTTTTTTTGGGGGGGGGGGTGTTACCACGGTAACCGTAGAAACTCCACAGCAGGTTTCTCTCAGGTTACAGTTTTCAGGCAAGAATCTAAACCAGTTCCTGTAAGTTTATCTTTGACCCAGTTTCACTCCGACACAATCCAGCAGCTGATTGTACAACATCGGAGGATTTCCCAACATCCCCGGCAGCGGCGGCTCACTACGCTCTGACCGGGATCAGACTTTCACTAACTTCCTCTTCTGGATCAGTTTGTGATGAATTACTCGCTGAACACGAGGAGAAACACAGACATGCAACAGAAACTGGTTTTAATCGACTCTTTAACATCTTACAGAAACAAAAACAACCTGCTGACCAGGACAAAATACAACTAAACTCCAAAAACTCAAACTAAAACCGTTTCCACCGTGAAATGTCTTTACCAATAAGAAGGTGAAACAGACAGGCGCTCCTGGAAGCTCGTGTGCTACGTAACGAAACAAGCTGCAATAAATAAGATCTGTTAGTGTTGGAGACGAGCAGAAGTCCCGTTCTGTTGCTTTTTCTTTCAGCGTGGAGACAAAACAAAATGAAGGGGTAATCACGGCGTACCGCAGCGGAACAGTCCACCCTGCTGCTCGTCTCCAGGAAACAAAGCCTCTGATTGGTCAGTACCATCAAGGAGGAGGAGTCAGTCAATCCATTGTGTCATCGGGGTTTGGCTCCTGATTTAACAAACGTCACTCCGCTGAAGAAAAGGTGAGGAGGTACGATGATGATGAGGCACTGCGAGGCCACACGAAGGCCCTGATTGGCTTTTTAAAAGAGGGAGGTGTGTCCGTGTGTGTGTGAGGTCAGGGCTGGGGAGGGGTCAAAGGTCAGAGTCTATGCGTAGATCTCTGTGGTGGGAGCCTTCTTATAGATGGGCTTCTTCCCCAAGTCGTAGCTGCCTTCATCCTTCTTCTTCATGCGGTAGATGAGGAGGAGGATGAGGAGGATGGCGAACATCAGGCAGACGGCGCCGCCTGCGATCAGAGCTGAAACAAAACAAAACAAAAATATCAGAACTGAACTCGGGCTTTAAGGTCCAGACCATCCTGTAGGACCTGGTACTGACCTGCAAGGACCTCGGTCTTGTTAAAGATGCTGTCCCCTTTGGCCTGGGACATGAGGACGTTGGACGGATTCTCCTCGCCGGTCCCGTGTTTGCTGCCCAGATGGATTTCGTTCTCCTTCCTGACGATCTCCACCTCGTTAACGGTTGGTCTCACTGTGGGCTTCAGCTCGGGGATTCGGTTATCGTCCTCACCCTGCAGACAAGATAAAAACATCTGATGTGAGTGATGCTGAAATGGGTGGGGTCAGAACCTCAGGTAACCCACAGAACACAGACGCCGTCTCACCTTCCCTGATGGCGTGGCGTCTCCTGCAGCCGACTCGGTGACTTCTGTAAAAACAGTTTGTGTTTAAATCTGATCCGAATCAAAGACGCAGCGAACACAACAGCTGATTTCAAACCAGAACTGACCTTCATCACCAGATCCAGAGGCATCATCATAGTCGTCATAATCATCATCATCATCTTCATCATCATCATCATCAATGAAGCCGAAGTCATTAGAAGAGTCTCCTGATGCCTCCAGTTTGTCGTCATGCATCGTCACGGCGACCGTCTGCGTGGTGCTCATGGGCATCCATGTCTCCGTCTCCCTCGCCTGCTGGGACATCAGAGAGAGGACGGTTCAGAGGGAAACATTTCAGGTTTATTTCAGTCCAGACCTGGTCCCAGTTAAACCCTGAGACCTGGTCCCGGTTAAACCCTGAGACCTGGTCCCGGTTAAACCCTGAGACCTGGTCCTGTTAAACCCTGAGACCGGGTCCCAGTTAAACCCTGAGACCTGGTCCTGTTGAACCCTGAGACCTGGTCCCAGTTAAACCCTGAGACCTGGTCCTGTTAAACATTCTGTTACAGCAGTTGGACTTTTTCCTAGAAGCTTTTAAGGAAATGTTTTGACCTCTGAATGATTCAGGAAGGAAAAAGTCTCCCAAAGTAAAAAGCTGAACCCGAGTGGTGTTGACACGTAACAGAGAACCGGTTTAAACCGGATCTTCAGGCTCTCTGTAACCAGCAGGCTGTTCGTACAGTCGATCAGCTGAAGGACGAGACGCCTCGATGACAGGAACAAGTTTAAATCAAATGAGAGAAGCCCCTCCCCCAACCCACCCCCCCCTCCCCCACAGTAAACCAGCCTTAAGCAAACACTGGGGGGGTGAGAAAAGTTTATTTTAACACTTCTGCTGTTTTCCATTCCAACAGGAATGTATTTTTCCAGTCTGCACCAGAAATTCAAACGGGAGGAGCGAGTGGTGATTCAACCTGTCAGTCAGATTAAGCCCCGCCCCCCGACGTCACTGTGAAAATCACTTCCATCTGACTCCAGCTCGGGCCTCCCAGTGTTCACATGGTGTGTGTTCTCAGCATAGCAACAGTGTGTTTGAAGGTAATCCTCTCAGCCTTCAAACTGGTGTGTGTGTGTGGGGGGGGCTCATTGTGACGCCACTGGAGCCTTAAACAAAGGACGCCATTTTACTGTGACTCTCAGCAACAAGGTGGGCTGCAGCTTTTCTTCTGCTGGACTTCATTCTCTCATCTTTCCTTACAGTTTCTGAGTCTCCTGGTAACGACCCCCCCTCCCCCACACACAGCCCCCCCCACCCCTGACTGACTAACCCTGCAGGTTATTTAACACCCAGTAAATAAACTGGTAAAGTTCATGTTCTCGTGTCTTTCAGAGGAACAATGAACTGGCTCGTACACGGGCGGCAGCAGGACATCTGGTACCCAGAGGGTCACCGGTTTGAATCCCTGCTCCATGTAAGAGACTTCACCTCACCAACCCTGGTTGGTGGTGTTCAGAGGGCCCGGTGGCCTCAGGGCAGCTGTGGCTACATCATGTGACGTGTGACATGGATCCCGAGCTGTAACATGACTTGAGGCTGTGCAGAGTTTCAGAGTCGAGCTGCGACACGTCTTCTGATTCACGTTCCAGGAACCACATTCCAGCAGAGTCAGGCTGATTCAATCAGGTGCGTCAGCGTGAGTCATTGTGTCACCGTCGGCCCCTCGGGGCCCTGAATTCTTTAAACACCCTCAGAACACCAATTTCAACATCGACTGAAAAGTCGCTGGTTGAATTCCAGATGTTTGGGATGTTTGACAGAAAACACGCAGGTATAAAAAACATCTGAATGTTTTAGGTAGAAGAACGTGATGAAGTTCCATCCTGTCAGAACGTGAAGCGATACAGAGTTTCTCATCAACTCCATCAATAATCACTGATCCGTTTACAGGAAACGTCACATTAAATAAAGTTTTACTGACTTTTACCCACAAAACCATTTTTTAATCTGTGTAATAAATTTCAAGCTAGTAAAAGATAAACATGTTCAGCGTGTTAATGTTTATCACAGCCGCTCTTCCTCATGGCTGCTGCCGACCTTTAACCTCCATGTTATGAAACCTGCATGTTAATCTGGAGCAGCAGACCGAAGCCGGTCCCGGCGGGCCGCGGTTCTTCAGCAGAGGCCGGTCCCGGCGGGCCGCGGTTCTTCAGCAGAGGAGGAGATGAAGATTTCAGTTACGCAGAGAAACCAAAGATCCAAATTTACAATCAAACAGATGTTTTTAATCTTTTACTGTAGAACTCCCAGGAAATAAAACTGGGTCAGGTCCAGAACCAGCTCAGTTCAGTCCAAACTGTGCAGCAGAAAACCATCAGAAATCTGGTTCATTTGAGTAAGAATCTGAACCAGCAGAACCAGGATCCACACAGGTTCAGAACCAGAACCCAAAGTCAAACAGAAAATGTTTATCGGGTCTGAACAAAACAAACTTTACAACATGAATGTTAATCAAGAACTTTTAGACAAACGAGCCAATCACCACCTCTGTGTTTGGCTCCTCCCTCTCCGACCATCAGGACACTCTGTCCATTAACAGAGGACAAAGACAGCCGTCCCCTCAGCAGCATATTAATGAGCGAGGTACCGGGACCCGCCTTCATTAAACCCAGGAAACAATCTGTCCATCTGCCCCCGCAGCGAGGGGCATCTGGTCCATTCACACCCTGCCTGAAAGGACAGAAGACACCAGCATGCAGGAACGTGTCTCCACGTCCTCTTTAACATCCTGCAGCTTTTCACCTTTACAAGAAAACCAAATTACAGGTTTCTGGTTCTGTTTCTTGAAATGTTGGTGGTTTTCATCAGAACTTCTTGAGTCCAGATGAGACTCGTCCCATCTTGTTTTCAGACCAGCTCCGCCCCCACCGGCGGCTGGAGCTGCTCAGACCATGAACTGTCACCTTGTCTGAAGCAAGTCTGATCTTTGACCTTACACGTCCATGAGGTCCAGTACAGACGTACCGTTGACCCATTTTAACAACTTGATTCTGTTCTGCTCTCCCACAACAAGGACCAGAACCGAGCCAGAGTTCTACACACCAACACACTGGTACCAGAGCTCTGACAGCTGCGCTTCAGATTCCTTCTACCTTCATCCCGTCTATCTATAGCAGCGAGGCTCTGCGGTTCCTCTGCACACAGAGCAGAGAGACCGACACATAAAGACTCGTCTGATCCAGGACTAAAACCCCCGAGCTCCAGGATTCACAGAAGGTCCCGACTCATTGCTGAAGATGCTGTCATGATTCACAGAACGGCAGATTTCTTAGTCTAGAATTAGGACGAGTACCTGGAACTGAAACTTCCTCATCATTCCACAGAGTTAGGTGAGCAAAGGGCCGAGCTGCGAGCAACGGGCCGAGCGGCGAGCAAAGGGCCGAGCGGCGAGCCGAGCAACGGGCCGAGCGAGTGCTCTGAACTTCCAGGTCAGACTGAACTGGTCTGATGTGACATGACGGATATTAACGGTAGTTAATTTGGACAATAACCAGAAGTCTGTTTTCTCTCAGACTTCCTGACCTTTTCGACAGCCAGCTGTGCTCCAGATGTTTAATTCATTTTCCACTGATAAACCTAATCGAAGTCTGATGAGCACCTCCTGTGGGAACATCTGATCTTATCGACAGCTTTAATTGGCCATTTCCTCCAGCGACCGAGCTCGTTGAGCTACAATAATGACGTGACTCCCTGTCGGTCGTAACTCTATGACGGACGCAGAAATCTGCCAAAGGCCTGCAGCTCCGTCCTGTTCCTTCCTTCCTTTAGATGTTTGAGGTGTTCCTTCCTGGCAGGCAGCTGAATAGAAGAGACTAAAGAGTTTTATTAACTGAAAGTCTCTGATATTAAAAGGCAGGAAGTCGTCAGAAAGGCAGGAAACATCAGATAATTCATCTGAGTTAATAACTGATGCTTCTGTTGGACATGTTTATCATTAAAAGGAGGATCAGACACATTTCCAGTGGAAAGATATGAATCAGTTCATAAGAGACATTAACCTCCACTAAAGTTACACAGAAATCAAACTTCCATCCCATCAATGAAACTCCTCCTCCTACGTTCAGTTATCAAACTTCAGCCGGTGCAGACACACGGTGATAAAGTCAAAACGTTCCCTCTCCGGGAGGGAAAGCAGCCGACGACAGGCCGAGCACGCTGGGCGTGAACTGTTGAGTCTTAGACCACTGAGGAATGCGTCTGTCGGTGTGGGTCGGCCCAGACCTCGGCTACTCAGTCAGCCGCCACATTCCTGTCTCCTCTACTGTGAAGCCAAAGCAAACTGACGCTCAATGAACAGATTCAGCCTGCGAAGTCCAGCGGAAAAACTGTTTCAGACTGTCAAAGATCAACACAAACAGCTCGTACGTCAACAAACCAACAGGCAGGACGGACAGACGGACACACACAAGGCTCAAAACGATCAGGACTTTATCACGACCAGGTTCTGAGGAACCACAAAAGGTTTAACAGTGACAGACACACTTCACATCAAAGAGATGCGTTTGTCAGGAAGGATGTCTGAACGAGGGGAAGCCCTAAGAGCTCCCACACTCTGATGTGTGTGTGTGTGTGTGTGTGCACGTGCGCGTGGATACATCAGACAGCAAAGAGACAAACTAACTGGATTAGGTCTCATTAATGAGGACATTTCCTGACAACGTCCTGCTACATAACCAGACCCAGCGTTCAAATCAAAATTTACATTTAAAAAGTAAACAACCACAAAACAAACTGAATCACAGCACTAGACAAGTACATGAGAAAAGAAGCGCTCAACAGAACCAGAACCAGACGGGTGTCCCCGTGCAGACCAGCGCCGCGTGGCGCACTACGATACATTATGCACAATGCTGAAGGGTCTGGTTCTGGACCGGGAATGTGAGGAAAGGTGGAGCAGGTTGTAACTACTCTAGAACATCCTGATCTCATCAGCTGGTCACACAAAACAGCAACAAGAATCCAATTCTTTAAACTTTACGAGTCTGTAAAGTTTCAGCTGGTTTCAACTGAAAACTGATGAGATTTAAAAACTTCATCAATCCGGATGCTGTTTCACACCTTTTTATGTGTTTGATAAAAAGCAGCTCCAGCAGATGGGAGTGACAGGAGAGGTCAAGGGTCAACTTCTGGCCCAGTTCCTGTTAACACTGCCAGCGCTTGCAGCAGCAGCTGGGGGGGGGGTAGTTCTGATTCGGCTGCTCGCCATCGCAGGCCGGACAAACAAAACCCTCCTCTCTCTGCGCCAGCATTCCTCAGCCCAGAGGGATTTTATAGATCAGCGGACAGCAATGCAGGAACCATTATTACATCCTATTTATCACGCTCCCTCCTTCCCATCGGCTCTTTTCACCGCACCCCGTCATGCAAAAGACACAAAAAACTTCCTTAAAAAAGACCTACCTCTTTCTTTCTGAGGCTAAATGCTAAACCCATCACATTCTAACAACATATCACTAAATGGACCCAACAAGCCGAGCTGAGGTCTGCTGGATTAACTCTGACCCAAAGAGGATTTTTACACCCACAGTCTGATAAAACTCAACTCGCAGCAACAGAATGTTTCTGTCTTTTCATTCTGTCAGAGGAAGAAATGAAGCTCGTCGTTTAATAAACTGGAAACAAGAGACAGAAAATGGAAACAAAAGATTCAGATCTGGTACTTTCCCCGTTTCTTCCTGACATGTTGGAACTAGTGGCCACAGAACGGCTGAAATGGATGGAGGAACAAACTGGAATGAAGATCAGGATTCTCTGTTGAACAAACTGGAAACAAGGCGACGCTGGTCAAAGATAAAAACAGACTTCACCAGATGAAGCTGTAACTTCCCCTCAGAATGCAGCGGATCTGAAATCCAACTCAATCCTCAGATAAAAACATTCCGATCATCCCTGTGGCTCAAAACAAAACCCCTTTCTTCATTCAGAGAACTTTCTATTGTCAGGTAGAGGAACATTGTTATCGATTAGCTGGGAACGTCAAACCCACATTCCAACGATGACCTCAGCAGGAGATAAAAGACTGCGAGTCAGAGGAAGGTGGAGGGGAGGATTGTCATAGCTCAGAGGCTAAGTATCCTTCAAAGGAGAGCGCCAAACAAAAAGGGGAGTGAAAGAAGACCGAGGAGGCCCGAATCTGGAGCTCATTTACGGAGCGGGAAAAATAGGAAGACAGGAATGTTTTGGTGGGAAAACTGTAGGTGTATCCACACGAGGTCAAACCCAAAAGGAGCGTCTTCTGTGAAAAGGCCCTGGGGTCCTATTGAGATCCCTCCAAGTGTGCAAAATCCCCAAGAGGGTTGGTCAAATTCATTAGAGGTCACATTCCAGCATGGAGGAGGAGGAAACAGGAGGAGGAGGTGAAAAGTCCCACAGCTCCAAGGAATCAAACAGACCATTAAGATGGCAAACGTCTGAGCTTGATGTCCATGATGCTGGTCAACCTGTGTACTGAGCAACTGGGCCGACCAGGAGTGGGGCATCCAGACACTCCACCACCCAAAAGATCAGAGTAAATATAAACAGAACCAGCAGAACTGCTCATTTAAAATAAGGTTTATACTGTAAGAAGAGTTTATCAAGCTGAAAGGCTTTAAATGAAGAGTTTGATCTCAGAGTCACTCAGTCAAACTTCATAAAAACAAAAGAAATAGTTTGAGGTATAAATGAAGGAACCTGGAGAACTTCACTGGAGAGAGAACTCTGGTCAGCAGAACATGATGGATCACATGATGGATCAGCTGTTTAGACCATGACCACATGGCTTCAATCTTTTTAGACATGTTACAAATTCACCAGATAACCAGATAGAAACAGGCAATACGAGGGATTATAATCTACAACATCATAATCCCACAAGTCACTGACACGTAAACCAACAGGCTGCTCTGAAACTTAACAATTCATCAAATTTAAGATTTTCAACTGATTCAGAGGTCATCAGCTCAGGGTTCAGGTAGGAGCGAGCTGTTGATTGAGAAAGTTTGAAAAAGAAAACAGGAAATTAAGGTGTTTTGTTACAAAATAACAGAATAAAGAAACTTGGAAAATCCCACGCAGATTGAATTCGTTTACAGAAACACTACAGGGGAAACTATCAGGGACTTCCAAAACCTCCACTCACATTCTTTCGAGATTAAGTCAAGCTTTTGGTTTTGGCAACAGGAAGTGGATGTTTAACTCTTCCAAGGTCTGGATGAGAAGAGGCTTAGAAAGACCGTCTGAAACTAAAAAACGGGTCAGAACAACAATATGATGTCAGAGTTAAAAAGCAACTCTTTCTGCGACAGAAGATCTGATTTATAATTTATAATAAACCGAGTTAACGGTGTGAAAAGCGACCAGAGGAGCCCGCCTGCCCCCTAACGTGGGCCCCGGACGGGATAATGGGAACAGGCTGCGGGTCGCAGGGTCCGAGTCCTCCAGCAGCTCAAGCTAACAAAGCTACAGAAGCCGAGCAGGACGAAAAGCTTTTAAAACTGGATCAACTTACCGACTCTGAGAAGACGGAGGCGGACAGAACCAGCACGAGGCACAAGCGAATCATGGTAAAACAAGAAAAATAACTGCGCTGCAAGCGGAATTAACGGAGATTTATCGCTTCTCGGTGAATATCTTTCGTTTCCGTGTCCGACGATAGTCCAACAAATCTTTCAGTGGGTCCGTTCGTCCCGTCTGCTGTCTCTGTTCGGTCCGCAGTCTTCGCTCGCTGCTAGATTCCTCTGAGTCTTCTTCACCTGCTCGCGTGTTCTTTACTGATTCACTCAGCCAATCAGGACTGGCCCTGCCTCCGTGTCCTCAGCCGCCATCTTGGTCCGGGATTGTTTCTTCACCACATTTCGTTTTTGATTTAAATAAAGGAAAATAAAATACTTTGTTATTTACTGCGACACATTGGTCTAAACGCATCACGTCTTTCTAAAAGTTTTAAGGCTGTTTGGTCCTTTACAATCAAATAAAGGTTTGAGAGAACAAGTTTGAAGTTCAGGTTCCTGGGGAACCTGGGGACCTGGGGATGGCCAAACACAGAAAGAAGATAATAACTGTTGTTCGTTATTTGTTTATAATAACCATTAATCATGTGTTTACTAGACATCTGACCTGAAGGAAGGTTAAAGCTGAAACAGAGGACAGAACCAGGTTTTACCCCTTCATGTGAACACCTTGCAGGTGTTGACTCTTCTTCATTCATGTAGTTCTCACCTTGCTGCTGTGTGTTCAGATATTCATCATGCATTCATCTCTATTTTTTTATTTGTAGTTTTGTGATTATGTGCAGGTAAGTGGGCGGGACTTTTCGCTTTGGAGATTAGACCCTGGTTATAAAAAACACAGTAGGCCAGTGGTTTTACTCCTCATCAGGAGGTGGAGGTGACATGTCTAGTGATTATATACATGTGGATGTGTAGAAGTATCTGTGTATTTATATACACGTAAAATACAAAAGTTGTATGTATATTTTTGTCTATTTTTTGACACAAACATGTTTGTGTATTTTCTTAATTATCTTTAGTTTGATTTAGTTTCTTTCATGAAAGACTTCTCTGGTGTTCATTATATGTATTTTGTAGCTGTAACACTGAAGATGTGTCAATTAGGGAAACAGCAGTTTATTCTTGTTGCATTCTGAGTTCAACAGGCAGTAAACAAACATGTTTGTGTTTTATTTACATATTAAAGGTTCCTGAACTCAGAACCGAAATGTCACGTCGACATGAACCAACAGAAAACAACCTGATGGAATATTCCATTATCTGTCTTTTTAAGGATAACTGGATTAAATGTGAAGGACATTCTGCTCCTCCCAACAACTGCAGGAACTGTTAGGCAACAAATTTCATGAGAAAATGATCAGAGGAAGTTGAGCAGATTGATTCTGAGGAAATTTGACTGAGCCTGTAATTAGTAATTAGTCTTTTTATAGAGACGGGCACTAAAAGATATTAAATATTAATCCAGAGCTTCTTCTTTTTCCCCTTTAGTAGTCCAAAAAGACCAAACTAATGGAAAGTTCTTATCAAACCATCTAAATGTGTGAGAGTTTTCAGTCTTTATCTTCTGTTATTTAACTCCATTAATCCGTCTATTAAAGGCTGAAGAGCCACATTTATCAACCTGAAAGCTTCAGAACTTTTTCTGTGAAACTCAATCATACAATTTTAATTTCCTCCAGTTACAGTACATGAAAAAAATGACATTTAGTTTGTCATATTTTTGTGTGTGTTTGTGCGAGCGTGTGTGAGTGCGTGTCTGTGTGTGTTTTGTCTTTTGGAAATTCTCTTGACTGACGGATTTCCCCGCCCACTTTCACCTTTCCTCTTCATTTCCTTCCTGCTCTTTTGGT
>SSNP01000075.1:1782429-1805210 GCA_006937955.1 Pachypanchax playfairii | reverse complement strand
TCCAGCTTTAAATCACAGGTGAAATCACTTTTTTATCACCGCTTTCTCATTTTTGTTTTCATTTTCAACTAAAGTTGATTAATAACAGCTAACAGTCTAATTATTTAACACTTTTCTAATCTGTGCAGTTTTTCAAACACAAAGGTTTTTTAAAAAGTGCTTCTCATGATAAAGATAATTTACACACTAACCCATTAATCAAATAAAACTCCAAGCGCTTTGCTGAGTTTTCTAACTTATAAATATAATTCTTGTTCATTTCACATTTATTTTGTCTCAATAATAATATTTTTTCTAAGGAATCCAACTTTCCTGCAACACACTGGTGTTATGAGAACTTTTTTAATTCACGTAATTTTTTTTCAGGAACATTTACAGGATAAATATTTTTCCTTTTGTTGGACACTTAAACAAAATGTAGATATTTTAAACATTTTCAGATCCATCAAACTCCGACAGATGATGGAAGACGAAGGAAACTTGTTCAGGGAAAAAACACAAAGATAAAAGATAAGAAGAATGTGGAAAATCCAGGTACAGTGGAGTCGGGAAAAACCCAAGTCAAAGACTGTGTGTGTGTGTGTGTGTGTGTGTGTGTGTGTGTGTGTGTGTGTGTGTGTGTGTGTGTGCGCACACGCATGTGTAGTTCAGCTATTTGCTATTAATAAAACTTTCCTTTTTGTGATTACATAGAAGGAAGTTTTGTGTCACTGATCCTGTGTATTTTTATTTTCGGTGGGTGAAATGGAAAAATGTTGGCATGAACTTCTCGTGAATGTATTGTTTGTTTGAAGAAGGAAGTGATCTGAGGTCATGGACAACATAAATGTATTGATTATTATCAATAGGCAGGAGAAAGTTGTGCTGTGCTGATGTTTGGCCTCATGACATTAGTCTCGACAGGTGGAAGAACTGGATGAGTGTATCAGGTTCTACTGTGGACTGGATTGATTCATCTGTTTCTGCTTCTCCTGCCACAAGGTTCTGTTACAGGAACCCACTTCCTCTTCAGCCCAAAGGTTCTTATTCCTGCTCGCAGATTCAGTTCATGGATGGATGGATGGATGGATGGATGGATGGATGGGTGGATGGATGGATGGATGGATGGATGGATGGGTGGATGGAGCGTTCTAAACGGAACTTAAGGGGGTGGAGTTACGACGTGTGATCATCACATGATCTGAAAGCCATCTCTGTTCGTGTGTTTTTACATGTCAGATGACATTTAAAAGTCTCATAGAGAAGAGAAGTAAAATGTAAAGCATCATCATGTTTTGGGAAGCACCGTGGCGACGAGCAGAAAAACCCAAAGATCAGCTGATTAATGATGTCCTGTGGGAGAAAAAGAGGAAGCGTTTATTCAGACGGGGTTTCACTTACAGGTCTGAAAAGAGAAGTCATAGAAAACACCAACAAGTGGGAAAAAAAACAAAAAGAAAAGAAAGTGAAACACTGAATCATTTGACTTCATAAAAAGTTTTTCATGTTGTTCAGACAAAAACAGCTTTTTAAAAACACAGTAACAATCTCTTTGAAGAGTCTTCATCACCTCCTGAAGACGGAGACACAAACACACTGTCCTGGTTCAGGGACGAACACATGAACTCAGATCTGTGTTGTTTAGAGGACACTTGTTGCTCCAACCAGCAGAGTTCTGAGAAACTTTTAGGGTTATAAATTAAATCCTAACAGTTCAGTTTGAAGTCAGTCTGAAGAGATTCACACGGATCAGCTGAAACTTCAAAAACAACTTGTTTAATAGATTTAAACTGATCCGATCAGACGGAGCAAAAATCTCAGAGTTTATCACTAAAACAAGAAACAACATCAGCTTCATGTCTCATGTCTCGTTTTACATCATTAAATAAACACATTCTGTTTGTTAAAGAACGATGATAACGAGAAGATGTTTATTACCTCCACCAAGGAGGTAATGTTTTCATCAGGGTCTGTGTCTGTCCGTCCGTCCGTCCGTCCGTCTGTCATAATACTTTCTACAATATGTCCAAGTGCTGCTAGGCGGAGGTCTGCGCTCTCCAAGTGCTTTTCTAGTTTTAAAGTGTAATCACATTAAAATCCATGTTGGATTTCTCAGATACATTCACATCAGCTGATTTCAAACTCACTGTCTTGTGCTAAACTGAAACTACAACATGAGCCACAGCATCCAGGTGATGCTCTGGCGCCCTCAGCTGCCCAACATGTTCTTCTGTCATCTGTTAAAGGTAAAGTATGTAACAATTAGACCTTGTCGTCAAATTCAAATCCTGGATGGAACGAGACATGATGTCCCAGATGGAACGAGACATGATGGACCAGATTCAGGGACTGATTCAGGTCTGTAGAATGGGCGGGGCCAGTCCATGGTGTCATTGCCTTAGTCTTGCATTAGGAGGAACCCAGGACCAACCGCACCAGCATGTGGTCTCACAAGAGGTCTGAGACTCTCATCTGGGTACCTAATGACAAGTCAGGCTACCTCTGGTGAGCACATGGAGGTCTGTACAGTCCCCCAAAGAAATCCCCTCCCACTCCATTACCGACCAACTACCTAATCGATCCTGCTGGAAGATGTTGCAGACATAGCAAACCTTCTGACCACAGCTCACATTGATGTTCCATCCTGGATCAGCTGGACTACCTGACCTACCTGTGTGTGTTGTAGACTCCGTCTCATGTTACTACTAGAGGGAAGCACCACCAGCATTCAGCCAGGAACAGGAAGTGAGAAGTGGTCTGTGGTCTCCACGTGCAGATCCTCCTTTATTGAGGACGTCTTCATACTAATTGTCTATAATTTCCACCTGTTGTTTTTCTATTTATACAACAACATGTGAAACTGATTATCAGCCAGTGTTTCCTTAGTGGACAGTTTGATTTCACACAAGTCTGATTAACTTGGAGTTACATCGTGTTGTTTAAGTTTTCCCTCTAGTTTTTTGAACAGTGTGTGTATTCATATGCTTCCACGAATTAGAAAAACTCCCCCAGAAACTTTGAGTTGATAATTAGATAAGCTACGAGTCATGTGAGACTTTAGAACCCAAACTGTGATGATCCTGAACTGTTGGACACCTGGAAGTGATTATCAGTTCTGTGTTGTTGGTCAGAGGTCAGCTGTCTCAGGTTGAACAGCTGGAATTCATTTGAACAAGAGGGTTCACGAGGAATCTGCAACTTTAAAAATAAAGTATTTTAACTTGAAGTCCTCCTGAAAACTTCTGAGTCCTTCAGATTTCTGTAGAATTTATAGTAACCGTGTACAACTGCTGCTTGATGCTAGAAGTTAAACCCTACTGATATGACCAGCAGATGGCAGCATCGCTCCATCTATCTATCTATCTATCTATCTATCTATCTATCTATCTATCTATCTATCTATCTATCTATCTATCTATCTATCTATCTATCTATCATCTATCTATCTATCTATCTATCTATCTATCTATCTATCTATCTATCTATCTATCTATCTATCTATCTATCTATCTATCTATCTATCTATCTATCTGTCTGTCTGTCTGTCTGTCTGTCTGTCTATCTATCTATCTATCTATCTATCTATCTATCTATCTATCAATCATCTATCTATCTATCTCTCTATCTTTATATCTATCTATCTTTCTATCTATATATCTATCTATCTATCTATCTATCTATCTATCTATCTATCTATCTATCTATCTGTCTGTCTGTCTGTCTGTCTGTCTGTCTGTCTGTCTGTCTGTCTGTCTGTCTGTCTGTCTGTCTGTCTGTCTGTCTGTCTATCTGTCTATCTATCTATCTATCAATCATCTATCTATCTATCTATCTATCTATCTATCTATCTATCTATCTATCTATCTATCTATCTATCTATCTATCTATCTATCTATCTATCTATCTATCTATCTATCTATCTATCTATCTATCTATCTATCTATCTATCTATCTATCTATCTATCTATCAATCATCTATCTATCTATCTATCTATCTATCTATCTATCTATCTATCTATCTATCTATCTATCTATCTATCTATCTATCTATCTATCTATCTATCTATCATCTATCTGTCTGTCTGTCTGTCTGTCTGTCTGTCTGTCTGTCTGTCTGTCTGTCTGTCTGTCTGTCTGTCTGTCTGTCTGTCTATCTATCTATCTATCTATCTATCTATCTATCTATCTATCTATCTATCTATCTATCTATCTATCTATCTATCTATCTATCTATCTATCTATCTATCTATCTATCTATCTATCTATCTATCTGTCTGTCTGTCTGTCTGTCTGTCTGTCTGTCTGTCTGTCTGTCTGTCTGTCTGTCTATCTATCTATCTATCTTTCTATCTATCTATCTATCTATCTATCTATCTATCTATCTATCTATCTATCTATCTATCTATCTATCTATCTATCTATCTATCTATCTATCTATCTATCTATCTATCTATCTATCTATCTATCAATCATCTATCTATCTATCTTTCTATCATCTATCTATCTATCTATCTATCTATCTATCAGCTATCTATCTATCTATCTATCTATCTATCTATCTATCTATCATCTATCTATCTATCTATCTATCTATCTATCTATCTATCTATCTATCTATCTATCTATCTATCTATCTATCTATCTATCTATCTATCTATCTATCTATCTATCTATCTATCTATCTATCTTCAGTTTTCATTGTTTGTCCCTGTTCATGGTCACTGGGTCTCTGTGGGTAAGAGGCGGCGTTACACCTGGACAGGTTAACAGTACATTATGAGGTCACATAGAGACAAACAACCACTCAACTGATTTGATGCGTTTCATTTTGATTATTTAGAAACATTTCTAATTCTTCAGAGACACATTTTTACCTTGAGTTGAGCTTCAGAAACAAGATGTTTGTGGAAACAGAAGAGTTTATAGCCGTGAGCTGATTGGAAGCTGTAAGACGCAGCTGAACACTGTGACTCGTGTTGCTCTGAAGCTCCTGACAGACATTAAGTGTGCCTGACGCATGGATGCAGGCCGTATGCGTAACTGAAGCCTGCAGCTTGCCAGAACAGATCCATCATCATTTACGTCCTGCTGAGCTCCGTTTGTTTCCACTGACCCCCCCGACCGCTAAAGGTCAGGGCATAAGAGAGCCTTTAGAGGCTCCGAGCCCCAAATGAAGAGAAAGAGAGAGGCTGCGGGAAATGAGCGTGAAATGAACGTCACTTCAAAACGTCACAAATAACAGACGAGTAAAGAAATCACCTGGGATGGACGGACGGACGGACGGACGGACGGACGGGCGGATGGACGGATGGACGGACCGAGGGACGGACGGACGGACAGACAAAGTGCTCCGCCCTCCATGTGTTTCATTAGCGAACAGCCTCCTGTCTGTTGGGCCTGCAGAGTTCTGCAGCCTGTTTATTTGACCATCAGAGATCTTTAATACCTGCATGTTTCCAGAATAATATTGTCTCTGGCACCGAGTGCCAGAAAACCAATCCTCAAGAAAATAAACAGCAGCATTCACGTGCCAGGTATGTGCTGCTGCAGAGGAGGAGGAGGGTCAGACAGGTGATGCTTCAAAGGAAAGAATCAATCCAGACAATCAGCTTATTGATCAGAGCAGAAAAACTGATAACTATCCCCTACTACTGATAACCATGTCTATCTATCTGAGGGCCTTTAATTTGAAAAGGCTTCATGTGTTGAGAACAAATCAGAGTGGGAGTGACTGATGCAGCTGCAGAGCCGTTAAGTAAACACCTTCAGCTCAGGTGGAAAAGCAGGTCGTTTCTGGCTGGAAGAAGAAGGTCTGCAGGTCAGAAACACAACTGGATCTTTAAATGAACTTTCAACCATCTGAGATTTAAACACCAGGTTTTCTCTTTGAGCTGAGGGGGACTCGTTAGACCAGTTTTCTAGCTGTTGTGTTTCATGGCTCAGATTATAAAAAATCTTTCTGATATCATGATTTCTTGAAACATTTAGTGCAGCTAAGCAGATGGAGGATTCTTCTGTCCCATCGAAGGTCTCTGGAACTTCAACTCTCTGATTTATTCATATCATTCGAGCTGAAAACTGTCAGTCCAGATTTACAGCTGAGCTGCATGAAGCTCTTCAGATGAAGGTGTGGTGTTTTTCCTTTGCTTGTATTTTGTCTGTTCAGTCTCACAATAACATCTCTAAAATGATTTAATAAAGGGTTGGTGATGGTGACATTCTGGCTCACACCAGCAGACTAAGCAGACTATCTCCAGGAAACGGGTCAGTCTACAGAATAACCAACATTTTCCCCCATAAAAACAACAACACAGGCTGACGTGAATGCGGTCGGCCTGATTGTACGTTTGTTTCTGCTTCTGTTTGAACGCTTCTTTTTTCCAGCGCTGCTCTTTGCGAGGGTCACCATGAAAGCTTCACAGTTCACCGACCATATCCAGCCAGTCACTGTTTCCATGTTGGAGCTGCAGCCTCTTCATGTTCCTGCTTTCTGTCAGAGTCTGAGCAGTTAACCTGCTCCTCCCGGGGAGCCTTTCAGAGACGCTTTGCCACGTTGTTTCACCTGCAGCCGGTAAACTCCTCATCATGGATTTCATGTTTTCTGTTTGTATCAGCCTAAAGGGGGCACTGGAAGAGCATCAGCAAGCTGCAGAGAATAAACGCTGCAGCTAGTTCATCTGCTGTGAGATCAGTTTCAGTCCAGAAACCACAAGACAGGGAGCAGAACTCATGTCAGAGCCGGGCTGATCAGGTTTACAGAGCTCCAGTATTTCTGCAGTGAAAAGCATCTCTGATGTGGTCGCTTCCAAGAATTCAACTTCTTCCACAGTAAAAAAAAACGAAATGTGTGTCAAGGAAGAAAAAAAAAAGATTTGTTTAAATAAAAGTTCAGCTATTTTGCTCGTCTGTTTAAACTGTTTAAAACTCAATTAGTTGATGAAATAACTAAATAAATTATGTCCAGGTTAACAAGGACCCCACCAGGTCTGTTAACCTGCAGGCTGCTGATGGACATGGGACTACTGTGGGTCAAAGAAGGAGGACAGGAGGAAGGAGTGTCTATAGACGGAGACAGAAAAGGAAAGTCAAGAGTCTTGGACTGAGAGTCAAACTATGAATGTAGAGACCATGATAGGAAAAACTTGAGAGTTGGAGACAGGTGGACAGGAGGAGCTTCCAGATGACCGGACAACAGTGTGATCAGGGAGACGGACAGGAGAGTCCTTGATGTCTCATCTGGGAGGAAAGTAGACAAGGAGACTTGGTGGGTTGAGGAAGTGCAGGAGTGTAAACAGAGACAGAGGTCAAATATAAAGACATGGGACACTGAGGGGAGAGGAGACAGTAGTACAGGGACATGCAGCGTAAGATGAAGGTAGAAATGGTAAAGGCCCAACAAAGGGTGTCTGATGACTTATATACCAGGTTGGACAGTAAGGAAGGAGAGACCGATGTGTCCAGGTTGGACAGTGAGGAAGGAGAGACCGGTGTGTCCAGGTTGGACAGTGAGGAAGGAGAGACCGATGTGTCCAGGTTGGACAGTAAGGAAGGAGAGACCGGTGTGTCCAGGTTGGACAGTAAGGAAGGAGAGACCGGTGTGTCCAGGTTGGACAGTGAGGAAGGAGAGACCGATGTGTCCAGGTTGGACAGTGAGGAAGGAGAGACCGGTGTGTCCAGGTTGGACAGTGAGGAAGGAGAGACCGATGTGTCCAGGTTGGACAGTAAGGAAGGAGAGACCGATGTGTCCAGGTTGGACAGTAAGGATCAGAAGATGAAAGACTTTGAAGAGTTGATGAATGAGGAACATGAGCGAGAACAAAGAGTTGAAGAGATGATCATCGTGGACCATGAAGGACCAAGGACTAGTAAAGATAAAGTTAGGAGGACAGTGAAGAGGACAGACAACTAGTCCTGATGATACACCTGTACAGGTATAAGTGTTTGTTATTTAACCAGATGTTAGAGAGAGAGAGAGAGAGAGAGAGAGAGAGGACTCCTGATGAATGGAGGTGAAGTGTGATGCTGCTCATCTTTAAGAACAAGAGAGACGAGCAGAGACTTTCCCACCAGCAGCTGAATCAGGGACGTTTCCTTCCTGGAGAACAGATTGTTCCAGCAGCAGATTTCCATCGAGGGTCAGTGACATCAGGACGCGTTTCCAACCAGAATCTGGTGGTTCTGCAGGGTGGAGATGTCCAACAAACTGCTTGTTGGTCTTCCTGGCTGTGCGGTTTAGCAGCATCACTCAGCCCTGTCTGTCCAAACACCAGCAGCCTCTGTGTTTGCAGAGCGGGGGTGGACAGGACAGCTTCTAACTGTTTACTCAACTGACTCATGATTATCAGTCTGAGGTCGTTCTCCTTCCTTTGGACTCGACTATTCTGAGCTCAATTTAAATCCTCATGATCAACATTCCTACAAATTTCTGAAAATCTTTCGTTTTTATTTATTTATTTATTTAAACTTTGGCTGAGGGCTGCACGGTGGAGCAGTGGGTATTGCTGTCATGCAGTGAGAAGGTTGTGGGTTCTAATCCAGACCAGAACCTTTCTACATGGAGTTCTCCTGGTACATGGTGAGAGACTCCAGCTTCATCACACAGACCAGAAACATGCAGCAGATAAACTGGTAACTCTACATCGTCCCTCTGTGTGAGTGACCTGTCCAGGTGTAGCCCCGCCTCTCACCCAGTGACAGCTGGAGACCGCCAGCTCCATGTGACCCTGATCAGGATCCAGAAGATACAGAAAATGACTCGCTGACTGAATACAGAACCAGTTTAAACTGGATCTTTTGTTTCCAGCAGATAGAACCAGAGTTTCTATGTGTTCGGGTTTTTCAGCTGAATCTATAAAAACGACCAAAAAGAAAACAGTCTGACAGGAAAAAGGATTTTAGCTTCAGGCAGGTGATGCTGGAGAGTTTTTAGACCTGAAACATTTTGTTTGTCCTTCATCTGTTTAGTTTCCTTCAGAGACACATTAACAGTTCAGAGTCTAACGACGTGGCGCGATGGTCCGGTCCGTATTTATACCAGCAGTGTGTCCTGATGAAGGCTCAGTCTTAAATTTAAAATACACTTTTTCCTAAATTATTAATGAATTTGAAACATTTATGACATGTTCAGTGACAGGAGTGATGTTTGACTGAATGTTTGTAACATTTTATGACCCAAAACATCAGTAAAGTGTTTAATGAGTGCAGGTGAATGTGAAGGAGGTTCAGTCTGAAGATCTGAGACTGTTTCATGTGTCTGTAATCTGTAAATCTGTTGATCTGAACGTTTTGTTGGTGTGAGTGTCAGAATAAATCCTTCAGTCCCACTCTGAGTTTCTCCAGAACAAAGTTCTGCTCTTTAACAGATTAAATCTGAGAACTGTATTTGTCTCTGAGCAGAAATGTTTGTTTGTTATCTGACTAGAATCAGATGTGCCCCGTCCCTCTGCTCCCCGCTGAATGTTCAGAAAACTCTTCAAGTTATCTTTAAACGATCTCTCTCTGTTCTGCATGAATCAAAATCCACATTTCCTCCAAACCAGTTCAATCTGCTGCTTTCAGCACTTTCTGGACTGGACCTGGTGGTCCAGCTTGGACCTGAACAATCTGTTTACATCTCAGAGATGCCCTCAAACACACACCCACCTTCCTCTGAAACAGGAAGTGCTTTTACATATACAGAACATATAAGAAGGGTTTCACAGTGGAACATGTGGACATCCTACAGAAAGGCAGGTTTATTTATTCAAACAACATGAGGAGGGCAATAAAATAAAATAAAATAAAATAAAATAAAATAAAATAAAATAAAATAAAATAAAATAAAATAAAATAAAATAAAATAAAATAAAATAAAATAAAATAAAATAAAATAAAATAAAATAAAATAAAAAATCCCCTGGATTCAAAAAGGAAGAATAGAATTTAACTGAGTGAAAACAATTCATTAGTTCATCCATTATGTTCAGGGTCTCGAGGATCTAGTGTGATTCAAGGTACACCTGACCAGGTCACCACGTCATAACAGGGACACACATCATTTACACACTCATGCTCTCAAACCTAGTGTCAATTTAGAGTTGCCAATTAACCAAGTCTTTGAATCCAGAGTTCCCAGAGAAAATCCACACCTACACAGGTAGAACATGAACACTGCTCACACACAGTTTTTGAACCCAGGACCATCTTGATTCAAGACAACAGTGCTTTCATCTGGTCCACCGTGCAGCCCCAAAATCACATGCTGGACTCAAACCTTTAACACTTAAAGCAGGTATTAAAATCTCTGGTTTAACAGGACTCAACATCACCTGGTAAACCAAAGTCAAACAGAACGCTGAAAACGTTTACAGTTTGGATTTCTCCTTTTCTTTCATCATGAAAATGTAAAGCGCTTTCCAGATGTCTTCTACACAAACAGAACGTTGGACAGGTTTTAATTATCCTGGTTTTTGATGGTTATGGCCTGTTTATGTGATTTATTTACAGATTTGGTTGTCATACACACGGCATTTATCTTTCTGCTCTATTTTCCACCTTTTTAGTCCATAAACACATTTTCCATCAGAACGCAGGTATGTTTGTCTTCTTCCGGCTGATGTGTGTGTTGTTGCTTTATGACTTCCAGTTTCCTCTCAAACCCTCCAGAGTTCACAGCCGAGCTTCAACAGAGTTCAATAATAACTGAACTCTGACTTTTCTCCTCCAAACAGGAAGTGAAGGTTGTTTTTAACTCGTCATGTCTCCAACCTGACCTGAATGAGACACAGGTGTGTGGTTACCATGGAGACCCGAATGAGACACAGGTGTGTGGTTACCATGGAGCCCTGAATGAGACACAGGTGTGTGGAGGTAACCTGAATGAGACACAGGTGTGTGTAACCATGGTGACCTAAATGAGACACAGGTGTGTGGAGGTAACCTGAATGAGACACAGGTGTGTGGTTACCATGGTGACCTAAATGAGACACAGGTGTGTGGAGGTAACCTGAATGAGACACAGGTGTGTGGTGACCATGGTGACCTATATGAGACACAGGTGTGTGGAGGTAACCTGAATGAGACACAGGTGTGTGTAACCATGGTGACCTAAATGAGACACAGGTGTGTGGAGGTAACCTGAATGAGACACTGGTGTGTGGTGGTGACCTGAATGAGACACAGGTGTGTGTAACCATGGTGACCTAAATGAGACACAGGTGTGTGGTTACCATGGTGACCTATATGAGACACAGGTGTGTGGAGGTAACCTGAATGAGACACAGGTGTGTGGTTACCATGGTGATCTGAATTAACCTCTGGCAGCTGCTCTAAGGTTTCTTTTGATATTGGTTTCTTCTTCTACATTTTTTATTTAAACAGACATTTTGTCTGAACACAGATTCTTAGCTCTGCACTTGATGTTGGAACTTCAGGAAGTACCTGCTTTGATGTTATTCAGAACTGTTTCAACATAATTGAAAGGTAATAGTTTGCAGACCTGATGGAATGAGACTGTGGGTCAGATGTGAGTCTGGACCAGCCAGATGATGATCCCTGGTTACGACATTAAAATCAAACATTTTCATACACCTTCATGTATAAACAGTTTCTGTTCTAGGTCAGATGAAGAAGAAACCAACCATCTCTGTTAAAATAAAATCTACAGAAAACCATCCTGCTGAAAATGTTCTGCTCTGAAGAAACTCACTCAACTCATGTTCTTCATCACAGTTAGTTTCACATTTCATATTTTGCGTGAGGACAGGTTGTTCTCCATGTTTGTCTCTACAACAAGAGAGCAGAGAACAAAATTAAAAACAGCGATGTGAGATAAACCAGATGTGTGATGTGAACATACTGCTGCACGATGGGAATAAAAAGGTGTCAAATGTAAGAAAAGCTCTTCTGAAGCAGAATAATGAGTAAAGGTCTGATTTTACTGCTTTGCTTCACCATCTGTTTTATGTAAAATATTAAAGCCAAGTTTTAATCAATGAATTAGTTTTGTTATGTAATGAGTCGTAGAGTCAAACAGAACCACATACTTGGGTTTTAGTCACAGTTACCTGCATACAGTCAGACTGGCAGCTGAAACTGCAGCCAACAGAAATCTGCTCAGCATCATTTGGGTCGTCCGTCTGCTTCAGCACGACTTTACACATCACCCACCGCGCCCTTACGAGGTCCAATCACTCCAGCTCATACATCACAACACCATTCTGAGCTTTACACTCAAAAAACAGGTCCGGAGACAAAAAAGACAAACAAGGCTGCACCAGAACCAGAACCAGCTCTGGTTTCAAACCACAAGACGCCTCTCAGCTGCCAAGAGCTCTGGGTTTGAACCCAACTTCTCTGGCTGCTAATTATTCCTAAAACTCGGTCGAAACAAAATTTATGGTACCAGCCTGGCGCTGCTTGTGGCATCATAAATGAAACTGGCGAGGTGGGTTAGAATCAGAACCAACAACTCCTCCAACACCTCCTGAGGTGGAAGAAAAATGAAAAACTTCAGGACCTGACTGTCATTGAAATATTTAATTTTTCAAGTTTTCTGATTATTCCACATTCTTCACATAAAATATTAAACTCACATAATGTGATAAAAACAAACTGACAAGAAAAATTCTAAATAATTTACAGCAGGTGAAATAAAAGAATCCAGATTAAATAAAAAGTGGTTTAGTTAATGTGAACGTGTGACTTTAGATTCATCAGTGACTCCTGCTGCTGTCACATGTTGTTTTTAAAGCATCAGATTTGTGTGACATCATGAAAGTTTGAACAGAAAGAGAAAGAAGAGACGTGACATGTGGGAGGAGCTTGATGTTGGTCAGTGGCGTCTGGCTCCTCCTCTGAACATGTTGATGGTTTGGACTTTGTTCTTTCAGCTGGTTTTTTAGGACCTGCCTGAGTCGTTGTTGGTTGTAACTTTTGAAAGGGAGGTTCTGGTCTCTGCAGTTACCTGGTACTGGTTCTGGTTGTTCTGCCTCTTCAGTTTGGATCACAATGACCAGGATGTTCCAGTCAAGCTCAGTCATTACTGCAAACAGCATGAAGACATGAAGCATGAAGCCCTCTAACAGCTGATGGTTCGATCCCCAGCCTGTAGAACAGATTCTGGATGAGACAGATGAAGGGATGGGTTCTGAACTGGCCTGAATGCCGTCCTGACCCAGTAGATAATGTTTGGTTTAATGCTGTAAGAATACATTGTTCGTATGATTCTCCTGTTTCCTGTAGTTCATGAACATTGGAGGAGGTTCTGGTTCCTACAGGAAGTTGTTACAAGCTGCAGCATCAATAACTTGATGAATCCTTGAGAATCAGGTGATTTTTAGCCGAACGCGGCTGCAGAGTTCCTGTAGAGAACCTTCCTCTGGTCTGATGATGAATGCCCACAGCCCCCACATTTTGTCTGGGAACACGGTGGAGGTCCAGCATCTCCAAGACTCTCTGTGATGATCATATAGGAGGCCCTAGGAAACGGGCCAGGCGTTAGTCGTTGTGACTGATGTCTGAAAAACTAAAAAGATGATAAAGAACTGTTGGACTTCTTGAGACATGATAAAAGAAAATGAGACCTAGAACCCATCAAAACCTGGAACTCTTCATCACCTGGACTCTTCAGGAGCTTCTTCATTTGAGCATCTTCATCACCTAAAACTCCTCATCACCCACAGAGTCTGTTTTCTCTGCAGGCAGTAGGGCCCTTAATTCGGGGGCCACATGCTGTTGCATAAAGAAAATAGATCCTGAGGAGTTCAGAAAGACTTTCCCAGTACTGTTGTGTTGGTTTTGGTGTGTCCGCGTGCGCGTTGAGGGGGTCAGTCTGTGTGAGTCATCGCTGGAAAACAGGGAGGAAGATTTGGGGTGAAATATTGCTGTTAAATGAGTTCGGACAGCGTGACATCACGGGGTAATTAAAACCGCTTTCTGGAATTCTGTTTCCAATTCCTGCGCGCAGGTTTGCTGCAGGATCTCTGGAGCACCTGCAGGTTGGTGTGTGAAGGAAATATTTTCACTGGAAGGAGTTCAAACTCTGGAGGAAAGAGAAAAAACGGAGGCAGCGGCATTACGCCATTCTTGCCTCTCATGGAAAAAAAGTGGGATTTAAAGAAGTTTTTTACCAGATACCGAGCAGAATGGGCAGAGAACTGAACAGGACCCCACGGTAACGCGTCATCTGTCACCGGCAGTATGGTTCTTACACATGACGGCTGGGACAAACAGGATTCATCTCTTCAACTTATAAAATTCACTTATTGTTCGCATCTTTATTTGAAAAACATCGCGTGTGTTTTCATCCTGTTTCCAACCAGAGACGCACTTTTTCTGCATTTCTCCAGTGTGGGAGCGCAGGAGCTGATCTGAGGATGAAACTCTTCACGGGACTGCTCGCGCTTCTGTTTTCAGACAAACAGGTCGAATAGTTCACCAGTGACTGTAATACAATGACGATCTGCCAAAAGGCTAAAGGGTTTTAGGATGAAAGTTGTGACGCGTCTCACTCTTCTGCTCAGCTGCTGGACTCTCATTTTTCTGCTTCCCGTCCTCGGTGCATCTAGCCGGACCCGGCTAACGGAACATCACCGACTTGGAGAGGTAGTGGGGCGCACCGTAGGATGGGACAGCGGAATCGGTGAGTCCACACAAGCTGCCGGACGGCAGCACTTCACCACTTCTGGGTCGTGGAAACCCACACTGCGTGTCCGCGCAGTGCCGCCGCCTATTACAGGTGAGATGAGCCCAGTTAGAAATAAACAGAGCGCGGGTACTACCACGTCCTCAGCCGCGCCGGAAAACCGTGAACATCCACAACAGCAAGCCAGAGCGCTGAGCTTAGGGCGCAAGGAGGCTGTGCGCTCCTGGCGTCCCGCCGCCGAGGTGCGCGTTGAACCGCACGCTCCTCTTGCTGTTAACGCAAATGCAGCAAAGAAAGTGACTGTAAACTTTGGAGGTGGAGGCACGCCGGGGAAAGTCGCCTCCAGGGCGAGCGCAGCGGCTGCTGTTGCTCGCAGCGGGTTTCCGCCAAAAGCGGCTGGTGCGCAAAAGCAGAGCGCGGGACTGGCGGCGCAGCGGGGAGTCAGCAACAAGAACCCGAAAGTGAGCGAGCGGCTGGCGCATCACAAACAGCCGCTGGTGATTCCTCACGACTACATGCTGTCGCTGTACTGGTCTCTGAGCAGCGGGGACCTGAACAGCAGCGCACTGCACGAGGCGGGTCTGGCCAACACCATCACCAGCTTCGTGGACAAAGGACAAGGTAACGTCTGGTTTGGAGTTTCTTCTGCATCTGCTGGTTATTTTACGGATTAGACTGAATGCAGGTCCGTTTAAAACAGAATGAATGAAACAGACCAACTTAAAAAAAGGAAGTGAAATCACTGATTTAGCTTTTAAACTTGTTTCATATTTAGTTCTTTTTGTTATTGTTTTTTTTTTTTTTTGTTGCACAAATTAGAACAAACTGGTTCTGTTTACTTTTCAGATGCTTATACAAACTGTATGAATACTTCATGTTGCTGAAGTATTCCCTAAATCTTGTCCAGATGGTAGTTTTATGGGGGGATTTAAATAAAAAAGTTGTTAAGTATTTGCTGGCTTTAAGATCCAGTTGACTGATCTGGGCTCTTCTCACTGTTTGGAAGTGGATTAAACAGCACAATGTAATTGGGTGGTTCTGCAGAACCAGCGGATCTGAATGGTGGGGATGAGAGGGCTGCAGGATGTGGATCAAGCTGAGGTCAAACTGCAGTATGAAGGGCACCAGAGGAGGGCGGTGGGGAGCGGGGCAGTAAATCCACGTCCAGGGTCAGTGAAGTAAAGGAGGAAGAACATGGGGGAGCTTCTGGAGGAGAGTCAAAAGGTCAGATGTTCCAGAGAATTAAGAGAAAAGGGAGAACTCAGGTTTGTTGAAACTGCTGAAGGAGCCATCACTCAGCAGAATCCCTCCTCTGATGTTAAAGGTGAAGATGTGAAGATGAAGTCTCGGCCAATGGGAGGCAGCCTTGGACAAAGTTCACAGGAACGTGTCATGAAACTTTAAATCTCCCTGTTGTAACTATGAGCTGGAACCAGGTGGGCCATGTTCAACTTGTCATTAGGTTGCATATAATCTGTTTTAAAAACTGAAATTTTTACTTAGAATGATTTTAACTGCAACTTTATTTAATTGTATTGAATGTGATTTATTTGTAACTTTAAGACGGGCTGATTCATATCCAAATGAACTGCCTTTAAAGTGCTCTGACATGAAATTAACTAAAGGTTAATGATACAAATAAACAAAATTAAAACATAAATAAAGTAAACTGAAGGAGGTCATTAAAGTTTGTAAATATCCATCAAACTCTTCCATAAAGTTCAATAGAAATTAGATTCACAAAGTAAAAATAGAAGCAGAATGTAACGTTACTACTTTTTAATGCTCATTCTGACAGCTAAACATTTTAAAGAGTCTCTTCCATTAAAAACAGTGTTTCTGAGGTTTCTGTTGAATATTTTAGCTCCACAGGTGTTCTTACCTTCATAGTGGGTGAAAACAGGTCAACAACTTCTCTTTCAGTTTTAATCTCTCAAACTACGCAGGTGGTGATAAAACCCGAGTTCTCCCGAGTTCTAACGGCCTGTATCTGTTACATCACAACTCCTTTGTTCGTTAGTATTCATCAGCTCCTGCAGTTGAAACCACACCTAGCATGCTGCTGGCTAAAAGCTGTTAGCATACGACGTAACAAACCAGAAGAGAGTACGTCTGATGTTATCATGCACAGCGGGGCAGGAAACAATATACCTTGCTCTCATAGGCTAGTTTGTTAGCCAATCAGAGTCCAGCAAATTCAAATAATGACTATGAACGAGCTGCTGCTCGAGGCCTGACGGAAGGAGCTGGAACCAGCCGAATTTTAACGCAGACAGATTAAAAGGTCTGTTAATCAGTGTTTCCTGATGTTTTTTAGATATAAAATATTTCAAATTACTGGTTAATACTTAAGAAATAACCACATAGTCCTGGTTTGTATGAAATGTACTATTTAAGAAACAACAACTCACACAGTGATGCCTAAGCTACAGCTGGCCTACATGAATTGGTTGCGTTGTATTAGAAGGCGGGGCTTATGACGTTTAGTGTACCTGGTCACCAGGGGGCACACTAGATACTTTCACCTCACTATTGAGATCTAGATGTTTTTTTGTTTTGTTCCTTCTTCAGACCTTTATGATGTTTCTGTTTGGTGAGAAGAAGTACATCAGTCTCTGTCGCTGGTGTGAAGATGTGTGTGTTTATTCTAATGCATTGTGTGTGTGTGTTTCTGCTGCTGCGTGATTCAGGAGGGTAAATAAAACCTCCTCTCATAATCAGAATCAATTTTATTTGCCGACATACAAGGAATTTACTTTGTGTCTCTCTACTACAAACAAAGAATAAATATATATATAAAAAACAGACCAAAAATAGAAAATTGCACTGAAGAAATAACTTATTAACTTATAATGATCATAAGATGAGCTGCAGATGCTGATCATGCAGCTGGTTTCACTGTTCATTAAAGTGATCACAGTGGGAAAGAAACTGTTCTGGTCTCTGTTGGACCTGGTTCTGGTGCAAACAGTTTTATCTTCTATGAGTTTGTGAAATCAGATTCCTCTCAACTGTAATCAGACTGTCTGCAGAGAAGTGCATGTGTGCGTGCATGTGTGTGTATTATTGATGGTTTGTTTCCTCTGCAGCAGATGCTGGTTTGGTGTCTGTAGGCAGTGAATAGCTGCAGGTCCATAATAACAGGCCTGTTTACAGTCAGATGTGGCCTCCCTGTCTGGTTCTAATGTATTCTTCAATGCAGTGTTGGAGGGGGGAGGGGGGAGGGGGAGGGGGTTGGGTCGTGACAATGAGGACGATGGAAAGTTTCAGGAGATCTTTGGAAAGTGAGACCATCCCATCATGTCAGAGCTGGTTTCAGGGTTCAGGTTAGAATCAGGTTTTGGTTTAGTGTGAAGGTCCTCAGTATGATAGAATTACAAACAGGTGTGTTTAAGAGGATTTCATTTAGATGTGAAACTTCACGGATTTCCCTCACTGACAACAGCAACAATAAAAACACTCCATCAGGTTTGTGCTACCAGATGACAGTTACTGACATGGACTTCCTCTTCAGATTCCTCTCAGCTTACAGCTTCAGTTTGGGAGGAACATGCTAACATAGTAACATAATAAAAACTAAATAAACTAAATTAATAAACGGATGAATGTGTCCAGCTGGGAAATTTCTTTAAACAGTTTGAGTTTAAAGAATAAATCTTAAACAACAGTTATTTAAATCAGAAGTCCATTTAACTTCATTTGTCTGTGTGTTTGTTGACTTTTTGGCAGATGAGCGTGGACCACTGATGAGACGTCAGCGGTATCACTTCAACATCAGCTCTCTGGAACGAGATGGGCTCCTGGGGGCCGAGCTTCGCATCCTGAGGAAACGCCTGTCTGACCCCCGATCAGCTTTGATGGGCTCTACAGCTGCTGAAGGAGGAGGAGGCTCGTCTCCGTGCCTAAAGCTCTACACCTGCGCTTCAGGCAAACAAAAGCCTGTTCTGCTCCAGATGAGGACCATAGAGGATCTCCTAGATGGATTCAGCAACAAATGGGAAGTGTTTGACATATATAAAATCTTCAAGGGTTTTAAAAACCAGCAGGACCAGCACTCCCAACAGCTGTGCTTTGAGCTTGAGGCCCTGGAGCACAGAGGAGGGCGGCCCTTGGACCTGAAAACTCTTGGGTTTGCTCGACTCGGCAGGACCAACAAAGAAAAAGCTTTTCTTTTGGCATTTGGCAGAAGCAAGAAGGGCGACCTGTTCTACAACGAGATCAAGGCACGTTCAGGTTATGACAACAAAACTGTCTATGAGTACCTGTTCACCCAGAGACGAATGAGGAGAGCTCCAATCGCAAGAAGTTCTAAAAAACCTCTGCGTCCACCTGTCCAGAACCTCCCCCAACACCAGGTTGGAAAGACAAGGCCCCGTTGCCATCGGCGACGACTCCACGTAAACTTTAAAGAGATGGGCTGGGACGACTGGATCATTGCACCGCTGGAATACGATGCCTATCACTGCGATGGCATCTGCGACTTCCCGATTCGCTCACACCTTGAGCCCACCAACCATGCTATCATACAGACCCTGATTAACTCCATGGACCCAGAGTCAACTCCACCTACCTGCTGTGTCCCAACACGCCTCAGCCCAATCAGCATCCTTTACATCGACTCGGCCAATAATGTTGTCTACAAGCAGTATGAGGAGATGGTGGTGGAGTCATGTGGTTGCAGGTAGCAAAGAAAGAAAACCTTCAAGCTGTGACTCTAATGTTGCCCCTAACCATCGGCCCTCAGCCCAACCCCCGACCCTGACCCCTAACCCTAAATCTAAACCTGAGAAATGATCTCTGAGCAAACGAACTGATATGAAGGCCCACTGCTGTACTACAGACATTACTCTTCACATTGGAGTGGGCTATCAGACTGCATACCAAAGGCAGTTAAAGACTAAACAGAGAGAGATAAACTGATGGAGGTTTTGCTCCAAAACGCCCACTTACTTAAACTGTAGATGTTGTCAAGATGTGTCTGAGAAAAACCAGAAAACAAAAACAAGCTCAGACAGAAAGAAACTTGTGTGTTTTATTTCTCCTCAGATTTGGATCTGTGTCCTGACTGGTAAAAACGTGAGATAATGCTGAAACATTAAGTAAATTATACTCGGAACTGCCCTTTTTCCAGCACTTATCTGATGGAGTCATTTGTTTTTCTTATCCAAGACTTTTATTATAAAGCATGTGAAGAATTTCTGATGTATAAATACCAACCGGTGATGAAGTGCTAATCTGACCTGCTCCAAATGTGGGAAAGTTGCTTAGACTAGTCTTCAATAAAGAATGTCAAATTGACTGAGATCCAACTTCTATCAGTGCAAACCTCTGCCTCAATACACACACACACACACACACACACACACACACACATGCATATGCACACACTCACATGCACACACACATGCACGCAGATGCATGCACACACACATGCACAAACACACTAACTGGGCTGCTGTCTGATGAGACACTATGGTGAATTGGATTTTTAATGGTTCTTAGTTTTTTGCAGCAGAATCAGTAACGAACATCCTGAATATAAATTTCTCTTTAATCCAATTAAATGTGATAAAATGTAATAATTAATTGTAAATAAAATTGCAGTTTAGATGTAAATAAAATGTGCCAATGAGGACAGATCAAAAGCAACAAGGAGTCAACCGGAAATAAAGAGTCAGAACAGAAACAGATGGGGAGAGCTGATTTTGGAAGTCAATTCCTGATAACTTTAAATTTTAGTTGCCATGTAACACACATGGGAGCAACAACATGCATGTGCATTTCATACACCTGTCTACTGCACAGAAAGGCTCAGCCATTGGTTGAGACCATCTGCTCAGCGCAAACAGCTTGTTTCTCTTGGAGACGGAGTGATGTAAGCATTTCCTTTAATCAAAGCTGAGGCATACCAGTGGTATCACCCCACACCCCCCCCCCACACCTCCTCTCACCCCTCCATACACCACAAAAACCTCCTGACAGGAAGAAACTGAGCAGGACTGAAGTTAAAAAGAAAAACTTTAAAGAACAACCAGTCCTGGATTAGACTTTACAAAGTGCAGATTATTGAATGGGATGTTGTAGTTAGAGTCTGATTGAATCTGCTGAGTGTATAAACAGTTCGGTTTTGTTTTAATCTCAAGCCTAACTCGTTTCACCATTTGCTCCATATTAACACTTTATAAAAAGTGTTTGTGTAGCTGAAGTTTCCATGAAGACGTGTTTCAAACTCCAGGTTGTTTGTGGCTGTTTGATTCAAATTAAAATGAGTTTCTCAACAGCTGTGATTTATGATGTTTGTGTTTTGTGTGCTGCTGAACAATCAGCTTATTCTTTTCAGTTGAGGGGAGGAACCAGTTTCTTTAGACCCAACTCACCTAAATTTAGCTTTGTCCAACAAACGCTAGTTACAGATAAGAAGAACTGACTGTTTATTTTGTTCCCAGCAAACATTAAAAAAACAAACCCCTCGAAACAAAGGAGAAAACTGCTGCTAACTAGAATATCTTTAAGACTACTTCTTTAACTTTGATCCAAAGAAAAAATATATTGGAGAAAAAGGTGTTGATGCTGTTAATATACAGTATATGTGATGCTTTTACAATAGACAAAATTAGCCACTTTCTGTCTTCTAAACATTTTACAAGAAACTCTTTGCTAAACTAGCTGATGGTAAATAAATCTAATGATCCTGATGTGAGTTGTGCATGTTGGAACATTAAACCTTGTAATTAGAAAGACAGAAAAGAAACAGAGGTGCACTGAGAATGAGCTGAAAACCTACAGAGGCCCAAACTAGGCCTTTGTTATGTCAGCAGAGAAAGACTCAACAGATTCCAACAAAGAAGCAAAAACATTGTCATTTGATACGTAGTGTGAAAAACACTCGGTAAACATCATATGACCTTTAACACCAACAACAACCTCAGACAAAAACTAGTTCATCCAAAGGACAAAACACCCAAACCGCATTGTTCCTATAGTTCAGATCTTTATAGCTGAAACCAAACAACAGCTACACAAATGACTGGTACAGTTTAGGAGAGTCAAGTCCTTAGGTCCAGATTCTGAGTCCACTGAAGCGCACAAAGAGAACTTAAAGTCAAGATTAGAAACAACAAGCAGGTGTACAGGAACAAGCTGGAGAACAAGCTGGAGAACAAGCTGGGGAACAAGCTCCAGCACAACAATATAAGAGATGTGTGGTCAAGATCAGTTAGATGGAAGTCTGGATAAGGCCAAAGAACTAAACATGTTCTTCAACAGGTTCAGTTTGGAGACAAGCCCAACATCTTCCTCTCCCGCTGCAACCCAAATAGACCTCCCACCATCCCATCATCCACAGCTTCCCTGTCACACCCCAACTCACCTTCTACCTCGGTCATGGATGCTGTTTCTGGTGCTTTTCCATCATCTCCAACATCAGAAGAAGCTGGTGTCCTCATTGCATCCACCTCCCACATGTCTGTATCTAGCAGTCAGGTGAAGATCCTGCCTTGTTCCAGAACCAATTTAAGATTTTCTCCCTAATCACAAAGGTGCAAAAAACAAGATTTTAATTAATTAATAAGAAGCAGAGGTGACTTAAAGCGACTACTAAAAGTCAATTCTTCTTCTTCTTCCTTTTTTATGAACTAAACTCAAATACACACAAAAACCTTTAGTTTTGCTCTTAACTAAAGCTCAGGAGGGAAATCTTCCCCAAGTCTCCTGAAATAATCTAAACTGCAGGTAATTCATACACAAATGTTTCAAATTAAGACTAATTTATTTAAATGAGTCTAGTAAGTATTTCCTTTTCACAAAACTACTTTAAGTTTAGTTTAATGATAATTTTGTGAATATTTTTTGAAAGAGACAAATTTTGGTCGCAGAAAAATGACAAATTGGTGACAGAAAGTTAATCTGAGCTACAGACTGGCTGCAGTTGATCTGTAAAAGCTGAAGCAATCGTCAAGTTGACTGCTGTTTAATGGCCACTGGAAAATGCTGCAAAATGCTGCAAAACGCTGCAAAGCATGTCTGGCTTTAATTATCACAGATTTCCACACACTGTGTGAGATGCAGGCAGTGGATTAAGCAAACAGCTGATTTAAATCTGCGTGTATGATTTATGGTGACTGATATTTCCTTTGTGATTTATGATTGTGTAAAGTGTGTTGGCTCAACAGGAAATGAA
>SSNP01000075.1:1702710-1753711 GCA_006937955.1 Pachypanchax playfairii | reverse complement strand
CATCAGCTGTTATCAGCTGGTATCAGCTGGTATCAGCTGTTATCAGGTGGCATCAGCTGTTATCAGCTGTTATCAGCTGGTATCAGCTGTTATCAGCTGGTATCATCTGGCATCAGCTGTTATCAGCTGTTTGGGCTGTTCTGCGTTCAAACAAACACTTCGGTCTCATCTGTGAGTGCGACTGGATGGAGATGAGAACCTTGCTGAGTTGTGTCCTGAGTTTTGATGTTGGTGGTTGTTTGAACGAGCTTCATGTTGACTGAGTTCAGTCAGAGTAACACCTGCAGCTCTGAGGATGTAAACCTGATCAAAAGAAACACAAAAACCAAACAGAATATTTAAATCACATCAGAAATACTCTCAATGCAAACAGAAAAACAACGACTATAGACAGAAAGTCATGACTAATACTGACATACATGAATAAACAGGAAGCCATGACTCACTGTACTTTCAGTTTTACTCAGAGATTATATAGTTACCAGATCAGTCGCACAAAGAGACATACTCAGTCACTCTTATTTCATTATTTCTGCACTTTTATCTGTTATATAATCTTATTTGTTTAATTTGAGAAAGTTCAAGTTCATTTTCATATTAAATTTAATGAAAACATTGGTGAATTGTAAATCCCGCCCAATCGTCACTAAATCTGAGCGAAACCAGGAAACAGTTAGTTCTTACCACCGATTTCAAAGACAAGAGACACACTGAAGAGACACGGTGAGTTTTACCTTCACGACACGGATCAGACTAAAACTGAACAATAACTCACACATGAAAGAGGACAGAAATACTAGAAGCACCAAAATACTAAAACAGAAAATGCTGCTGAGGCAAGAAAAATACTGCGCTAACCATCAGAGACACCGACTAGACACAGGAAGAAACACATCCATCCATCCATCCATCCATCCATCCATCCATCCATCCATCCATCCATCCATCCATCCATCCATCCATCCATCCATCCATCCATCCATCCATCCATCCATCCATCCATCCATCCATCCATCCATCCGAAATAACTCAAATATTTACAGTGAAACTCGGTGAAGAATCTTTCTGAAAGCCGGAAACTGACTTCCTGTCTAAAGTTTTTTCTTCTGTGTTCTCAGTTTCACTTAGATTCTAAATGGCTTCCAGATCAGAGGTAGATTTCTGCTGTCCGGTGTGTCAGGAGGTCTTCATAGATCCAGTTGTTCTGTCATGTAGCCACAGCTTCTGTAAAGTCTGTCTGAAGACCTGGTGGAGACAGAAACCAACACACGAGTGTCCAATCTGTAAGAACAGATCTGCAAATGATGAACCACCCTGTAATCTGGCTTTGAGGAACCTGTGTGAGTCCTTCTTGAAGGAGAAACATCTGGGATCTTCAGAGGGTCTCTGCAGTCTGCACTCTGAGAAACTCAGACTCTTCTGTCTGGACCATCAGCAGCCAGTTTGTCTCGTCTGCAGAGACTCAAAGAAACACAGTGACCACAGATTCAGACCCGTCGATGAAGCTGCACAGGATCAGAGAGAGAATCTGCAGAAGTTTCTGGAGCCCTTAAAGGAGAAACTGAAGATCTGGACTAAAGTTAAACACAAGTTTGATCTGACAGCAGAACACATGAAGGTCCAGACCCGACACACAGAGACGCAGATTAAGGAGCAGTTTAAGAAGCTTCATCAGTTTCTAACAGAGGAAGAGGAGGCCAGGCTGGCTGCTCTGAGGGAGGAAGAGGAGCAGAAGAGTGGGATGATGAAGGAGAAGATGGAGGTCCTGAGCAGACAGATAGAAGCTCTTTCAGACACAGTCAGAACCTCCGAGGATCAGCTGAGAGCTGAAGACGTCTCATTCCTGTTAAACTACAAGGCTGCAGTAGAAGGAGTCCAGCGCTGCCCCCTGCTGGATGATCCACAGCGGCCCTCAGGAGCTCTGATAGACCAGGCCAAACATCTGGGCAACCTGGCCTTCAACATCTGGAACAACATGAAGAACATGGTCTCCTACACGCCCATCATTCTAGACCCAAACACTGCAGGTCCACGACTCATCCTGTCTGAAGACCTGACCAGTGTGACAACAGGAGATGAAGAGCAGTTTCCTGATGGTCCAGAGAGGTTTGATACATGTTCTGTTCTGAGTTCTGAGGGTTTTAACTCGGGGAATCACAGCTGGGATGTTGAAGTTGGACACAGTAAGGAGTGGATACTCAGTGTGTTAGCAGAGTCTATGCAGAGGAAGGGCTACATAGAGTCTGGACTGTGGGGGATCTGGTTCTGTGAAGATAAATACTCAGCAGAGTCACCAGCAGCTTCATTCCTGGTTCTGAGTCCAGGTGTTGATTCTTACTGATGCATTTTGTTCTTAACTTGCTGCTGCAGGTTTAAATATGTGTTTTCTAGAATGTTTAAATGTAATTCATTTGTTTAGTTATCTGAAGCCTAAAAACTCCATGACTGTGTTCAGGTGAGTGGGCGGGGCTTTCACATCTCTGGATTCAACCTGGCAGTTCCTGTAAAGGACATCATAGCTTCACTCATCTGTCTACATGTTGGTATGAACTCATGTTAGTCTCCCAAACAGAACCGAACACGGTTACAACAGAACTCTACATTTAAAGTCTTACAAACAAACCGTGTTTGAACAGCTGAGATCTGCAGGTCACTGTGTCGGTGTTACATCATGGACCGCATCATGTCTCATGTTAATTATCTTTGAGTTCAGAATAAANACAGCTGCCACAGATCTCAAAGTCCAGAAGAAGCTCCAGAGGATCAGAGTGAATCTGGACTGGAATGGACGGAAACTGTCCTTCTTTGATCTAGACACAAACACACACATACACACCTTCACACACACTTTCACTGAGAAGATGTTTCCATATTTTTATGCTGTAGATAAAGTCAGAATCCTACCAGAGAAGATCTGATGTGTTCAGTGTGAAAAACATAAAGTTCATAAAAAACATGAACGATTAGTTAGAAACAGCTGTGAGACCACCACCAGGCCCTCAGACCACCACCAGGCCCTCAGACCACCACCAGGCCCTCAGACCACCACCAGGCCCTCAGACCACCACCAGGCCCTCAGACCACCACCAGGCCCTCAGACCACCACCAGGCCCTCAGACCACCACCAGGCCCTCAGACCTCAGACCAACACCAGGACCTCAGACCACCACCAGGCCCTCAGACCACCACCAGGCCCTCCAGACCACCACCAGGCCCTCAGACCAACACCAGGCCCTCAGACCAACACCAGGCCCTCAGACCAACACCAGGCCCTCCGACCACCACCAGGCCCTCAGACCACCACCAGGCCCTCCAGCCACCACCAGGCCCTCAGACCACCACCAGGCCCTCAGACCACCACCAGGCCCTCAGACCACCACCAGGCCCTCAGACCACCACCAGGCCCTCAGACCACCACCAGGCCCTCAGACCAACACCAGGCCCTCAGACCAACACCAGGCCCTCAGACCACCACCAGGCCCTCAGACCACCACCAGGCCCTCAGACCACCACCAGGCCCTCAGACCACCACCAGGCCCTCAGACCACCACCAGGCCCTCAGACCAACACCAGGCCCTCAGACCAACACCAGGCCCTCCAGCCACCACCAGGCCCTCAGACCACCACCAGGCCCTCAGACCACCACCAGGCCCTCAGACCACCACCAGGCCCTCAGACCACCACCAGGCCCTCAGACCAACACCAGGCCCTCAGACCACCACCAGGCCCTCAGACCACCACAAGGCCCTCAACCTCAGACCAACACCAGGACCTCAGACCACCACCAGGCCCTCAGACCACCACCAGGCCCTCAGACCAACACCAGGCCCTCAGACCACCACCAGGCCCTCAGACCACCACCAGGCCCTCAGACCACCACCAGGCCCTCAGACCACCACCAGGCCCTCAGACCAACACCAGGCCCTCAGACCACCACCAGGCCCTCAGACCACCACCAGGCCCTCAGACCACCACCAGGCCCTCAGACCACCACCAGGCCCTCAGACCACCACCAGGCCCTCAGACCACCACCAGGCCCTCAGACCACCACCAGGCCCTCAGACCACCACCAGGCCCTCCAGCCACCACCAGGCCCTCAGACCACCACCAGGCCCTCAGACCACCACCAGGCCCTCAGACCACCACCAGGCCCTCAGACCACCACCAGGCCCTCAGACCACCACCAGGCCCTCAGACCACCACCAAGCCCTCAGACCACCACCAGGCCGTCAGACCACCACCAGGCCCTCAGACCACCACCAGGCCCTCAGACCACCACCAGGCCCTCCAGCCACCACCAGGCCCTCAGACCACCACCAGGCCCTCACTGAATATAGACCACTGAATATTTCCTGATCAGCTGTCATAATGGGATCTTCTGTTGGACACACTGAAACCAGTTTTTCACTGATCTTGTCATGTGATTGTTGTTGAATCCCTGGAACATCTCGGATCTTTAGAGACTTTTATTTTCTTCTTTCAGACCAGAGTCATGATTTGACCTGTTGACTTGTTTTGAATTTGACCCTTTTTAAATCTCATTAGGCAAGGCAAGGCAAGGCAAGGCAAGTTTATTTGTATAGCACAATTCATGTACAGGACAATTCAAAGTGCTTTACATGAAACAAAAGCATAAGTAAAAGAATGAAAACATGATTTAAATAAACAGAATTAGAACAAAGGACAGCTTAAAAGCAACTGTGTGGATTTGGACTTTCTAATAAAACTTTATGTAAATGCAGCGGAGAACAGGTGGGTCTTTAACCTTGATTTAAATAAACTGAGTGTTTCAGCTGATCTGAGGCTTTCTGGGAGTTTGTTCCAGAAATGTGGAGCATAGAAGCTGAAAGCAGCTTCTCCATGTCTGGTTCTGACTCTGGGAACTGATAAAAGACCAGATCCAGAAGACCTGAGGAGTCTTGTAGGTTCATACTGGGTCAGGAGGTCACTGATGTATTTTGGTCCTAAACCATTCAGAGCTTTATAGACCAGCAACAGAACTTTAAAGTCTATCCTCTGATGGACAGGCAGCCAGTGTAAAGACCTCAGAACTGGACTGATGTGGTCCACTTTTCTGGTTTTAGTGAGAACTCTAGCAGCAGAGTTCTGAATGAGCTGCAACTGTTTAACTGATTTAACTTGTCTGTATTCTAACTGTTTTGGATTGTGTTGCTTAAACTGCAGAAATGATCTTTTATTAAAAAAATGAAAAAAGGCTCCCGATTTAAATCATGACCAGAATCTTCATGTTCAATCCCAACTTGTTTAGTTCTGAGTTGTAAACAAATATCAGCTTTTACATATACAGTAACTGCTTCTTTAATATTTAAGCCTAAAATCTATTTTTGTACTTTTTGAGTTTTTTTTACGTTTGTTTAGTTCAGTCTGAAGTTGAATAAATTCTCTTGCAGAACTCAGTTTTGTTTTTGTAATTTAACAAGAATTGTTTTTGTCCTCGCTGACAGTATTAACGTTGCTCTGGGGGTTGGATGTAATTTTAACAGTTTACTGCAAATCACTTCAGTGACCAGTGCTCCAGTCAATCTGTTGTCAAATAAAACCCAAAGAAAAGACCAAAACTTTGTGTTAACTTGTATAAAACACAGTCAGACTGATGCCTTGTCAGTGTGTCTGTGATGTCAGCTCTCTCTTGTGTCTTTTTGTCCTCACTGACCAGCAGCAGTTTCCCTCAGGACTCAGGGTTTCTGACCCCGCTGAGCTGCCATCCACCAGCAGCTCTGTGTACACGTAGAAACCTCTGGGAAACCGAGTGCGTTCATACAAGCCAGGTGTTGACAGCTTGAGAGGGTCACACGGGCCAGTTACAAACCGCAAAGGTTCTGTAGAACTTCTATAAAAAGTCTGTCTGTCTCAGTTTAGTCTGGAAATGTAATAAATCTACAACATTCAGATCCTCTTCCATTTACACAGTTAAAATATGACTGAAAGAAATTCTCTTCTGAAGATGTAATTTGATTCTGTTAAATCCGATTTGGTAAAGATGCTGTTGAGAACTCCGTGTCTTAGACGTGATGTTATAAAACTGTTTTTATTGCCTTGTTTTCATGACTGATTTTCCTATCTGGTTTCATGTCATGAGGACAAATGGACGGTAGAACATTTCCTTTCTGTGACTCACCAGCAGGCTGGACCGGACCTGGACACAACCATCACTCTAACTTCATTAATTTATAAAGAAAATCCTCTGACAGAGTGGTCCAGAAGCTAAATCCCATATGACCTTAATCTACTCAGCCTTTTGGTTAAAGTAACAAGGGGGGAGGGGGGGGGGGGTAAATATTCCTTTAAAGGTTCAAACGTAAGAATTAGACCTTGTGGTCAAATCCAAGTCCCGCAGTTCATGTAGAAAACAAACCCGTCCACTCTCACCCACTCACCCCCTCCCCTCCCTGATGTTTCTGCCGGGTTGCCAGTTCCAATGTTATTTTAGTTAAACTGACCATTTTACTTCCTGGTTGGAGAATAACTTGAGAATATAAATTATATTTCAGGACAAATGAAGACTATATAACACCAAAGGTAAGATTTCATCATATATGTGTCTATCCAGATGTTGACAGCTGTAAAATAGCAGGATACAGAACCTTTAATGCAGCATACAAGTACAAACATTTACTGTCTTTGTGTCTGATGTTTTGGTACCAATTCTAAGTGCCTGGAGTCTGTTTGAAAGGAAGTCCAGGTCCCATCAGCACAGGGGACAGTCAGTCTTTAATGTGGGACAGGACTATCACACTTCTTTTCTCTATGGTCCATAATGTTGCTGATATAAACGCACATTCCAACACAGATCAGATAAAAACTAGATAGTGCTGACCATCTAGCCTTTAGCCTAGCATGTACCCCACCTTTCTAACCAGGCTTTGCTCAGTCTACTCAAGTCATGAGGAGTTACAACTTACTAGATCCAAACAAAAGAGAAGAGAACTGCAGTCATAAAGATCTAAATAGAATCTGTAGTCAACTCTTCTTAATTTTCTAGTTTTGTAAAAGACTTAATGTATTTGTTGTGTAGTACCTGCTACTATTTGCTGTGAGTGGGTGTATATCTTAGAGAAATCTTATTCCACATTGGGATGGAAATTGGGATTCAAACACAGATTCAGCAGTACCTTATATAGCTGAGTGAAAGAAGCCATGTTTTTTTTTTTTTGCTTTCTGTTTTTTCGCTCTTTTCTTCAACACAAACAAGCTGCCGTCCTTTTGCATGAACAAGCAGTGAGCGATGAAGTCATTATCAGCTCTAATAGGTGACGTAGCTCCTATTTCCACTGCACTGCAGGGAAATAACATGACAGCAAAACAAACGACACCATTAGTCATACTTAACACCACCTGTAAATCAGCTCTCTGGGTCTGTGTGTGTTTGGGGTTCTTTAACAGGTTATTTTGCTCCACCAGTACAAGCGATGGAAAATATGAAGCTCACTGAGTGACAACGTACGATGAGTGATTATTCAGATTATTCACACGCTGTGACCAGTTAATATTTTCCACTACAGGGTGAAATGAGGCTCATTCTGGGTTTGTTACAAACTTTGTCTGATCTGCAGGTTTTCAGACAGAGTGTAGTGACCTTCCTGTAATCTTTTAAAATGGTCTTAACCAATAAATCTGCAGATTTTCTGAGAATATTTCAGAAGGTTTGAGCTTTTTTTATTTTTAAACTGCAGCTGCTCTTTTTCTCAGCTTTGGTACTTGAACCTTGACTTAGCACTGACTCGTGTCCGTGGTTACTGCAGGTACAACCATGGTACAACCATGAATACTAGCACAGGTGATGTGCTGCATGTGGTGCATCCTCGAGGATACAGCAGGTATTTCTGTGGAGGTGGATGTGTAGAGCTCCTCTGGAGAAAGGAGAGCACAGCTGAGGCTATTCTAGTCAGAGTTGATGACCCTCCAGAGGGTTTTTCCCCTGCAGTGCTGCAGGTAAATCTCACTGGGATGCAGTTAGTCAACACACTTTAAATTAAGCATCTGTAGGAGGACACCAACAGAACCAAGTGGTTCTTTCTGAGGATCCTCAGAAGGTGAAGCTGTTATTGAGCCTCTTCAACAGTAACAAGAAGGTTTGCAGTCCTTTCTCCCCCTGAGACGAGCCCGATTACAACTGTGTCACCCACAGATTTTAAGATGGAGATGTTTGAACTGCTTACAGCAGCAGACTCAGTTCTCATGTAGAGGACTAGTAACTAGGTGAGGAGGTGAGAAGCTGCAGGTGATGGTTTTTGGGAGGGAATGATGTATTTTATTAAACACTAAATGAAGTACTTTATTATAAAGGACAGTTAGCTTTAGAGGGAAACCAGAGCGTTGGGTTGCTAAGCTCACTGAGGATTATCACTTTAACTCTGAGTTTACTGTAAAGGTGAACTCTCAGCAGTCTCAGTAGCTCCTGGTGACTCTACAGCATCAGTGTTAATCCTTAGCAACACATGAGCAGTTGGGCCAGCGAGAGCTGCTGAACTGTAAAGAGTCTGATGGGACTGTCAATAAAAACCAGGCTGAAGCTATAAAATACCAACCAAACAACGAGCCTCTCAACGCAGCCATGACCCCTACATGTAACTCTGAACGCACCTAATCTGGTCACAAGAGTCCAAAAGAACAAAAACTAAAACAACACCATTGTCTCATCGGTGTGTTTCCAGGCTGCAGCGTTAACAAAACAAAAGCCTGAAGATCATTTGTCACAGCAGATAAAAAAAACACAGAAAGCTGCAAACTGACAGGTGAAAAACAAGAGAAGAAGAAGAATGTGTCCAAGCAGGATGTAAAAAAAAAAAAAAAAAACAGCTCCCCATCCAGCAAAACACCAACAAAACATGTGACATGACACGTCTGTTACCATCAGTTAATATGAGCTGATAAACCGAAACATGAAGCCGTTCACTGAAATATAAAATGGGACAAATTAGATTGATTTTTAGATCAAATTGGATTCAAAAAGGATTCATCTATTTTATTTGTAAATAGTAATGATTCATCTCTCAGATTCTCCTTCTGGTGTTTGCTGGATTATTCTTGTTTCTTGAAGATTTGCCTTGTGTAATATATTTATATATTTTTAATCAGGGTTTCAAGGTTTTTAGAATATTTGAGGTTTTTCACTGGTGGTTTATGTAACTGTCTTTAACATTCATTAGTTTTTATATACACTCTGTCATTTCCATTAGTTTCTGAGTTCCTTCTCATGATCTTTTGATTATGTTCATTTACCTTTCGTATTTCTGATTGAATTTTACATTATATATATTATCTTCTTGTTTTTGGGATTCTTTGTTTCTCCAGCTCATTAGTTTTACTCTGCCTGGTTAACTGTCACACATTTCTTCATCTTGTCCATTGTCCCTTGTTCCTCACTCTCCAGCTGTCCTCATTCACCCACCCTCTGGATAAACACACCTTCAGTCCTTCAGCTCATTGTCAGTCGCTACAGTCACTGATGGGTTTCACCTCCGTGTTTCCAGCGTACTACTCATGTAATAATAACAGAAAACTAACAGGTGTCTGGAGTTCCAGGAGAAAACTCAGGAGAATATTCTAATTTGTCCACAAACAAATATATTTTCCCTCCAAAATTTAGTTTAATTCTCTTGTAAAGTGACAAATATACAGATTGTCTTATATTCCAACAAACAACAGATTATTTTCTGTCCTGGTCTGAAACAAACTGTTGGATTTATTCTAGTAAAAGTTTGTTAAAGCTGCAGTTTAAATCAGGTGGACGTTCACTGGAGTTTGAACTTTCTAAGTGTTTCAGGTGAATTTGTGCAGCTTTTACTTTAACAGGTTTGTTTTCTGTGATGCCTGAAAATCTAACTTGATGTGAAAATAAGCAAATTTTATTCCAGCAAAACATTCAGTCACTTTATTTCTTCCAAACCACAGAAAGTAAAAACCTGTGAGTCGACGCTTTGGGTTGTTTTGGGTTTTTAAGTGTTGGGTTGCAGCGTGTGTGTTTAAATAAGTGTTATTTGTGTATATGCATATTTATGTGTGTGCACCTTTGCTGAGCTCTGGGAGTCTATTAAACAGTCTGCAGCCGTTCAGTGGGTGATTATATGTTCACACAAACTTTACACGAGTGAGCTCACCACTGCTGTGTATGTTTATGTTGCCAACACCAACAGTGAGTTGGCTGAAGTGATCAACCTGTTGGCTCGTCAGCAGCTCCTCCATCTAACGACTCCTCCTTTAGTTTCAGACCGCAGTAAAGAAGTGAACTACAGAGAAATGATTGTAGTTTATTTCAGCTTGACATAATCTCTATTAATGATGCACTTTAAGTCAAACTAAATTGAAAACTACTACAAGGATTCAACAGCAAACCGACTGATTTAAAAGTGGTTTAAGTTTTAGTTCTGGTGTCTTTGAAACTTCATCAGTTTGAAGGTCTGAACTCAGTCAGATAATAAAATAATGTCATGTTTGAATCAGGAACGTCACCTCAACGTGACCAGCTGATCCAGAATGAAAGAAAACCTGCTGCTGCTGGTTGAAGGTGTGTTCAGGGAGACGTTCATCAGAAAAACCTCAAATTAACAATAAAAACAGCTGATTTATTTTCTTCTAAAATGTTTCTTCAGGTCTGACTGAGACCTTCTTCAGTTCAAGTCAAGGAGAACCACGTCCAGGATGAATGACAACACGCTGATAATATACGTCCATGTTGTTCACATGACAACACTGATAATATACGTCCATGTTGTTCACATGACAACACTGATAATATACGTCCATGTTGTTCACATGACAACACTGATAATATACGTCCATGTTGTTCACATGACAACACTGAGAATATACGTCCATGTTGTTCACATGACAACACGCTGATAATATACGTCCATGTTGTTCACATGACAACACGCTGATAATATACGTCCATGTTGTTCACATGACAACACTGATAATATACGTCCATGTTGTTCACATGACAACACTGATAATATACGTCCATGTTGTTCACATGACAACACTGATAATATACGTCCATGTTGTTCACATGACAACACGCTGATAATATACGTCCATGTTGTTCACATGACAACACGCTGATAATATACGTCCATGTTGTTCACATGACAACACTGATAATATACGTCCATGTTGTTCACATGACAACACGCTGATAATATACGTCCATGTTGTTCACATGACAACACGCTGATAATATACGTCCATGTTGTTCACATGACAACACGCTGATAATATACGTCCATGTTGTTCACATGACAGTCAGAAAGGTTTGAGTCCCTCAGGACACACTGATGGGACTATTGTTGTGGTTTGGGTTTGTGGCACATCGGCTGTCCTCTGTCTCCGACTGGTCTCTGTCTCTGGCTGTCCTCTGTCTCCGACTGGCCACTGTCTCCGGTTGGTCTCTGTCTCCGACTGGCCACTGTCTCCGGCTGGTCTCTGTCTCCGGCTGGTCTCTGTCTCCGACTGGCCACTGTCTTCGACTGGCCACTGTCTCCAGCTGGTCTCTGTCTCTGGCTAATCTCTGTCTCCGGCTGTCCTCTGTCTCCGGCTTTCCTCTGTCTCCAGCTGTCCTCTGTTTGGCTGTTCTTTACATGTTTCTGTCAGTTTGATTTCCTTCACCATTTCAGTTAATAATAATTTGTTTCTTTAAGTATTTATTCTGATTTCTTGTTTAGTTTCTCTCTGCTGGCTTCAGAACTAATGATGTCTTATATGTACTGACCAGTTCCACCACCAGCTTCCTGTTTCCTGCTTACCTGCATTAACTCACCTGTCACCTCCTCCGTTTTCATTGTTCTTGGCCAATTCGTCCTCGTTATTGGACGTTCCGTTTTCATTGGAAGCTGATTTTGGACTATTGTTGACTGGATTGGGAACAGGTTTGATGTAAGAAGAGCTTCAGACTCTGATGTAACTGTGATTCTAACTCAGTTGGACTTTTTTAATGGTTTAGGTTTAGTGGACAGTATTTGAATTTTCTGTGGAAGATTTTGACTCTTTCTTTTGACAGACTCAGATCATCAGCTGACTCGTGAGTTTTAAAGTTGTGACTGTACAGCAGAAGAAGAAAATATTGAATACTTTCAAGATCGACCATCTAGAATAGAGAATCAGGAGGAATGGCTGTGGTCAAGGTCAAAGGTCAAACTGGATGCTGGTGGTCTCTGAAGCAGAACCAAACCAAAACCAAATCCCAGTTTGGTGTGAAACTGTTCTTGGTAAAATTTGGTTAACATTTGAAAATATTTTTGTAACTCATTGACATCATGTCCTGCAGCCTACAGATGAGAGGAAGTGTTCAGCTTGTTATCAGCAGACAGTTCAGCAGGTGCATCTGTGAAGGTGTTGGGTTGTATCAGAGTCTATATGGTGACAGCTTACACATCTGGAAAGACTTAATCCTGTCNCTGATAATATACGTCCATGTTGTTCACATGACAACACTGATAATATACGTCCATGTTGTTCACATGACAACACTGATAATATACGTCCATGTTGTTCACATGACAACACTGATAATATACGTCCATGTTGTTCACATGACAACACTGATAATATACGTCCATGTTGTTCACATGACAACAAGCTGATAATATACGTCCATGTTGTTCACATGACAACACGCTGATAATATACGTCCATGTTGTTCACATGACAACACGCTGATAATATACGTCCATGTTGTTCACATGACAACACTGATAATATACGTCCATGTTGTTCACATGACAACACTGATAATATACGTCCATGTTGTTCACATGACAACACTGATAATATACGTCCATGTTGTTCACATGACAACACTGATAATATACATCCATGTTGTTCACATGACAACACGCTGATAATATACGTCCATGTTGTTCACATGACAACACGCTGATAATATACGTCCATGTTGTTCACATGACAACACTGATAATATACGTCCATGTTGTTCACATGACGACACGCTGATAATATACGTCCATGTTGTTCACATGACAACACGCTGATAATATACGTCCATGTTGTTCACATGACAACAAGCTGATAATATACGTCCATGTTGTTCACATGACAACACGCTGATAATATACGTCCATGTTGTTCACATGACAACACTGATAATATACGTCCATGTTGTTCACATGACAGTCAGAAAGGTTTGAGTCCCTCAGGACACACTGATGGGACTATTGTTGTGGTTTGGGTTTGTGGCACATCGGCTGTCCTCTGTCTCCGACTGGTCTCTGTCTCTGGCTGTCCTCTGTCTCCGACTGGCCACTGTCTCCGGTTGGTCTCTGTCTCTGACTGGCCACTGTCTCCGGCTGGTCTCTGTCTCCGGCTGGTCTCTGTCTCCGACTGGCCACTGTCTCCGGTTGGTCTCTGTCTCTGACTGGCCACTGTCTCCGGCTGGTCTCTGTCTCCGGCTGGTCTCTGTCTCCGACTGGCCACTGTCTTCGACTGGCCACTGTCTCCAGCTGGTCTCTGTCTCTGGCTAATCTCTGTCTCCAGCTGTCCTCTGTCTCTGGCTGTCCTCTGTCTCCAGCTGTCCTCTGTCTCCAGATGTCCTCTGTTTGGCTGTTCTTTACATGTTTCTGTCAGTTTGATTTCCTTCAACATTTCAGTTAATAATAATTTGTTTCTTTAAGTATTTATTCTGATTTCTTGTTTAGTTTCTCTCTGCTGGGTTCAGAACTAATGATGTCTTATATGTACTGACCAGTTCCACCACCAGCTTCCTGTTTCCTGCTTACCTGCATTAACTCACCTGTCACCTCCTCCGTTTTCATTGTTCTTGGCCAATTCGTCCTCGTTATTGGACGTTCCGTTTTCATTGGAAGCTGATTTTGGACTATTGTTGACTGGATTGGGAACAGGTTTGATGTAAGAAGAGCTTCAGACTCTGATGTAACTGTGATTCTAACTCAGTTGGACTTTTTTAATGGTTTAGGTTTAGTGGACAGTATTTGAATTTTCTGTAGAAGATTTTGACTCTTTCTTTTGACAGACTCAGATCATCAGCTGACTCGTGAGTTTTAAGTCTAAGTTGTGACTGTACAGCAGAAGAAGAAAATATTGAATACTTTCAAGATCGACCATCTAGAATGGAGAATCAGGAGGAATGGCTGTGGTCAAGGTCAAAGGTCAAACTGGATGCTGGTGGTCTCTGAAGCAGAACCAAACCAAAACCAAATCCCAGTTTGGTGTGAAACTGTTCTTGGTAAAATGTGGTTAACATTTGAACATATTTTTGTAACTCATTGACATCATGTCCTGCAGCCTACAGATGAGAGGAAGTGTTCAGCTTGTTATCAGCAGACAGTTCAGCAGGTGCATCTGTGAAGGTGTTGGGTTGTATCAGAGTCTATATGGTGACAGCTTACACATCTGGAAAGACTTAATCAACACTGAAAAGTACAGAAAGGTTTGAGAGAAACATCTGCTTCCTTCCAGACAATGTCTCTTTCGGAGAAGGTCTTGCATATTTAAGCAAGACAATAATAAACATCATCCTGCGTCCATCACAGGAGAAGAGTCCAGGTGCTGAACTGACCTGCCTGCAGTCCAGATCTGAAAACATCTGGAACATCATGTAACCACAAATATATCCACAAACATCACAGTGTTCTAACTTATTAAGATGTGTTACTGACATCAAATTTAAAATGAGCTCAAAATCTCAGTTTCAACATCTGAAATGTTGTTGATGTTCTACTGATGAAATAATTCTTGGTTTGAGATTTAGAAATCATTGCATTCTGTTTTTATTTACATTTTATGCAGCATCTCTGCATTTCTGGAGTTGAGGTTGTATTATGTAGCAATACATTTCTGAAACATCATGTAGTCAGAAGGTCTTCCTTTCAGAACATGTGGCCTAAATGAGATTCTGGTTTTTTAACTGAACCAGCAGCAGTTTAAAGTGATGACAAGTTGTTCATAACTTTCAGTTCAGTCCAGCAGGAAGTCCGGACTCAAGGTTCTGCTTTCAACATCTCTGTTATTCTTCTGTAATCAGCAGCTGGCATCGAATAACCTTCATAAAAAAATATTATAACAAGTTGAAGCCAAGACAAACCTCTGATTTAAAAAATGTTCTCTGGAGCATAAAATCTGATGCTGCTTCTTTCCAGTTCTTTACAACTGGCCCGTTTGACGTGTGAGAGACGTTGTGTTGTGAATAAAGTTACGTAGATCAAATGGAGCCAAATTTAATGTCTGATGGAAAAACAAAAAACAGGAAAAATATGTGTTGGTCCAAAATTCTGAGCTCCAGAGAGTCAACTGATGACACGATGTACAAATACTCATACTTTTAACCTCAAACTAAACCTTCATTTGGCCTTAAAAACCAAACTGTAATGGTCCCTTCAGCATGAGAAAAACAGGAGAAATACAAAGTATTTACTCAAACATATTAAAAATAGATCATTTAAAAATGAGTCATTTTCATGATTCTATAGTTCACAGAATTTACCTGAAATAATGTCTTTTAAAGCAGAATTAAATAACTTTTCTACAGCCGTGTCTCAGACGGCCGTTACTGGAACCGGTGTTCTGTTGAAATATGCTACCTGTTGAGATGTGCTACCGATTCCTTCTGCACATGCGCTGTTCTCCAGTCTTGACTTAGTAGATAAGTAGATTTATTGTTTATTTTTGTTTCTATATTTTTCCATAAATATATTTTACCTATCAAATAAATTCTCCCAGGACAGAAACATTAAATATGATGTTATTTTTACTTTCTTTACATTTTCAGAGCAGAGCAGAGAGAAGGTCGAAGTCTGGATGAAAAAACTGTTGAAAAAAAAGAGATAAAAAGAAAGGTTAAACTGCTGCCAGAGGCACATGGTAACCCATAGTAACCACACACCTGCATCTTATTCAGGACACCATGGTAACCCATAGTAACCACACACCTGCATCTTATTCAGGACACCATGGTAACCCATAGTAACCACACACCTGCATCTTATTCAGGACACCATGGTAACCACACACCTGCGTCTCATTCAGGTCACCATGGTAACCACACACATGTGTCTCATTCAGGACACCATGGTAACCACACACCTGCGTCTCACTCAGGTCACCATGGTAACCACACACCTGTGCATCATTCAAAGTCAGAGTTCAGTTATTATTGAACTCTGTGAACTCTGGAGGGTTTGAGAGGAAACTGGAAGTCATGAAGCAACAACACACACATCAGCTGGAAGAAGACAAACACACCTGCGTTCTGATGGAGAAATTTATATATGTACTAAAAATTATGGAAGCACGAAGAGTTTGATTGCAAAACTTTACACAGTTCAGTTGTTACTGTATGACATCATTAGTGTCACATTCTGTAAAAAAAATCCCAAATCCTAAAACTTAAAGTTTGTATAAAAACTCTAACAGATCTCATGATCCCAGTTCAGTCATGTAAAGTCACACTTTCTGTGACCCGTTTAAACTCTGTCTCTTATNAAGTCAGAGTTCAGTTATTATTGAACTCTGTGAACTCTGGAGGGTTTGAGAGGAAACTGGAAGTCATGAAGCAACAACACACACATCAGCTGGAAGAAGACAAACACACCTGCGTTCTGATGGAGAAATTTATATATGTACTAAAAATTATGGAAGCACGAAGAGTTTGATTGCAAAACTTTACACAGTTCAGTTGTTACTGTATGACATCATTAGTGTCACATTCTGTAAAAAAAATCCCAAATCCTAAAACTTAAAGTTTGTATAAAAACTCTAACAGATCTCATGATCCCAGTTCAGTCATGTAAAGTCCAACTTTCTGAGACCCGTTTAAACTCTGGATGATGATNTTTTTGTTTCTATATTTTTCCATAAATATATTTTACCTATCAAATAAATTCTCCCAGGACAGAAACATTAAATATGATGTTATTTTTACTTTCTTTACATTTTCAGAGCAGAGCAGAGAGAAGGTCGAAGTCTGGATGAGAAAACTGTTGAAAAAAAAGAGATAAAAAGAAAGGTTAAACTGCTGCCAGAGGCACATGGTAACCCATAGTAACCACACACCTGCATCTTATTCAGGACACCATGGTAACCACACACCTGCGTCTCATTCAGGTCACCATGGTAACCACACACATGTGTCTCATTCAGGACACCATGGTAACCACACACCTGCGTCTCACTCAGGTCACCATGGTAACCACACACCTGCGTCTCACTCAGGTCACCATGGTAACCACACACCTGTGCATCATTCAAAGTCAGAGTTCAGTTATTATTGAACTCTGTTGAAGCTCGGCTGTGAACTCTGTGAACTCTGAAGTCATGAAGCAACAACACACACATCAGCTGGAAGAAGACAAACACACCTGCGTTCTGATGGAGAAATTTATATATGTACTAAAAATTATGGAAGCACGAAGAGTTTGATTGCAAAACTTTACACAGTTCAGTTGTTACTGTATGACATCATTAGTGTCACATTCTGTAAAAAAAATCCCAAATCCTAAAACTTAAAGTTTGTATAAAAACTCTAACAGATCTCATGATCCCAGTTCAGTCATGTAAAGTCACACTTTCTGTGACCCGTTTAAACTCTGGATGATGATTGGACTGTGAAGTCTGAACTACAAATTACCCGCTTCTTATACTCAAACCTGAATGGTGATCAGACCAAGTGTCACCTTAACACATGCAGCTGCAAAGAATTATGGGATAGAATAATATTTTTCCTTTCATAAAGAATTATTCAGGATTTCCTAAAAGAGGCACTAAAAGACATGAAGCTCATTCCTTTAGCGTTTTAACCATCTTTCATCATGAGCGACCTTCAGATACTTCAGGGTCATTTCACTCAACCTGGAATCTTTCTAAACAGAAAAGTCCTTTTACCTGAAGGATCAGCGTACCTCTTCATACCTTCAATACACTCACAGATTCAGCTCAAACCCTCTCAGAGGGAAACAGAAGAGATTCTGTGTTCTGACGGTTTTAGTGAGGTTTAACACTCGCTGCTGCCAGGAAACACTTTAGTGAAACTTAAACTTCATCGCCTTTTCACTTCTCAGACTCATTTTTTCACCTCAAGGCCACATTACTTTCTGTGTTTCTCTCTCATTATACAGATGGAAGCATTTCCAAACCTCACTGTCGACAGATCACCGTCTCTACCTGCTCAAATCCTTCTACTGTTTTCCCAGGCTGGTGTTTTTCTAACAGCTCACAAAGGATGAAATATCAGCTGCAGCCGCAGTCTGAGGGGGTTATGAGCTGCATGATATAAAGAACTGATTATACATCAGATTTGGCCTGTGAGGCCGACTGCCAAGTTCACATCTGCAAGAAACCAGGCAGTTCGACTCGAAAATAAAGTAACAAGTGCTGCTGTGAAGTTGATCATCAAACGTATGTTTTTGATCTTTACAAGTAGTGAGGTAATAAAAATTGAAAATTAAATATGTATCAGGATTTCAGGGTTTTTTTGCCTCAGTGTTTTACACTTTCCTGCTACAATAGGACTGTCATCGTATCTTGTTGGAGTTTTATGCTGAGACACAAATGACTTTTTATTTACTTCATCAAAAATATCAGTTCAGACTTACAAGAATTAAAGTCCAGTTATCTTTTCATAACCTGGATGACAGAGATCCTTCACCTGTTGGCCCCAAAGAGACTCTTAATCCTTCATTACAGTCTGTTTCAAACTGTTGAACCTTCATCAGTGTCTCAGGTGTCTTCAGTCTGTCCATCAGACCTTCAGTCTGTTTACAGGAACTAACAGGATGTTGGTAGTTTGGTATCACTGTGTGCACCACCCTGAACATGGACCAGATAAAGACCAGAGAAGATGCTCCATGTTACAGACTACAGACCATCTCCAAGCAGCTTCATGTTCCTGTGATCAGCTGATCATATTATTAAACAGTATCATGTTAATGTGACCGTAGCGGGACGACGTCCAGGACGTGGACACAAGAGGAGACACAAGTCCAGCTGGATCAGATGGAGAGAGAGGAGGGACCAGAGGAAACATCCAGAACCATCAAGATGAACTCCAAGATCCAGGAACATGATGAACCATGATGTTCAAGAAGATCCTGGAGGTTCTAGTACTGACAGAAAAACCCTGAAACCAGACTGAATGAAACTAAATGGGAGACGGTCCTCTGGACTGATCAGATCAAACTGGAGCTTCTGGACTGAGATGGATGTGTTTTTGTTTATCGTGAAAGGGAACCAACAACTTTGGGTTCTTCTGTATCTTTGATTATAGACCACAACACTGTATATTATGTCCATGTGGACTGTGTCCTTTAGGACCACCCCTTTGACTGATTTGACCAAATCAGTCCAAATGAAAGAAATTAAATCTAATCAGTGTTTTTAAGATTAGCTTCATGTGTATTTTACAGCTGTCGTCACATCTGTCAGGAGTTATAATTCTGATATCAGTTGATCCTTCTGAATGTTGATGAATTAAATGAATCCATTTCAAACTGTGCTGTTAGTCCAAAGTTTCTGTCCTGGGTTTTACTCTGTTTGGATAAAAGCTCAGACTTCAATAACACTAGAACATGTTTAAAGTCTCCTGTTAAGTCCTGCATGTTGAACATCACTGCCCGACCCAATAGCAGAAGGTGTATTAAGTTTCATGAACACACACAAACATGCAACTGCAGAGAAGCTCACAGCTGGAGCAGCTGTGGTGGTTAGATCATCAGTTTGTTCAGCAGGCTGGTACCCCGTCCTGCGTCAGGAGGTGTTAGCAGTAACGTTAGCCAGGGGGGTGGAGGAGGGAAAAGCCAGGGACCGAAGGTGGGGGAGGATCAAGAACGGAGTGGAGTGTTAGCATAACCAAAAACTTCAACGTGTCATTTGTGTTGTTGTTTTAGCCCCACCGTTTAAACGCTCAGGAAATCAGGCTGTCTCAGCAGGAGAGCTGCTCTGGAATCAACACACACACTTTCCTCACATCTTCATCTCTCACACTTTTTAATATACGACCAAGAAGCTCACAAGTAATGAGCACAGAGCTTCTTTCAACATTCAGTACACAAATCACAACACAGAAGGAACCAGAAGTTATAAAGCAGTTAAAAATAATAAATCACTCTGCTGAAAAATGAAAAGTCTTTCTGTGTTTGTTTGGACAGATTTCAGCTATTGAAACAGACCTTAAAACATATTTATACCTCTTAACTTTTAAATGCATGTTGTATTTTTAGAGTATTAAATTTGTCTTCTATTTTTTATCATTTTTGTTTCTTGTGTTTGTTTTATTTTTTACTTTTACTTCTGTTCATCTTTTAGTTTCAGTGTTTACAGAAATCTGGCTGATGTTAGCAGCTCTAAACAGGCTTTAAAAAGAACATTTTTATATTCATGTGTAACTAGAAAATAAACTGAAAAATTCAAAAGAAAATGACTGAAGCAATTTAGAATGTAAAGTACAACCACTGCACATGTGAATGAATAAAGAATAGAACAGCAAATGAGATCAATAGAAATGTTAAAGTTATAGACAGAAACGCCTTAAAAAGTCCCTTCCATTAAAAACAGTTTTTCTGAGGTTTCTGTTGAATATTTTAGCTCCACAGGTGTTCTTACCTTCATAGTGGGTGAAAACAGGTCAACAACTTCTCTTTCAGTTTTAATCTCTCAAACCACGCAGGTGGTGATAAAACCCGAGTTCTCCAGAGTTCTAATGGCCTGTATCTGTTACATCACAACTCCTTTGTTCGTTAGTATTCATCAGCTCCTGCAGTTGAAACTACACCTAGCATGCTGCTAGCTAAAAGCTGTTAGCATAAGACGTAGCAAACAGGAAGACATGACGTCTGACGTTATCATGTGCAGCAGGGCAGGAAACAGTATACCTTGCTCTCATAGGCTAGTTTGTTAGCCAATCAGAGTCCAGCAAATTCGAATAATGAATATGAACGAGCTGCTGACGAAGCAGCCTGACGGAAGGAGCAGGAACCACCCGAATTTTAATGCAGACAGATTGAAAAGTCTGTTAATCAGTGTTTCCTGACGTTTTTAGATATAAAATGTTTCATATTACTGGTTAATACTTAAGAAATAACTACAAAGTCCTGAAATATGTATGAAATTACCTCTTTAATGTCACCATGGTAACCACACATCTGTGTCTCATCCAGGTTTCCATGGTAAGTGTGCAGTGCTGTTACTTTGCAGCAAGAAGGTCCTGGGTTCGAATACAGGCTGGGATTTTTCTGCAGAAAGTGTGCATGTTCTCCTCATGCATGTGTGGGTTTTCTCCAGCTTCATCTCACAAAACAAAGATATGCATGAGGTGACTCTAAATTGTTCCTTAGTGTGAGTGTTTGTCTATATGTGGCCTTGTGATGGACTGGTGACCTGTCCAGGTGTAGCCTCACCTCTCACCCAATGACAGCTGGAGACAGAAACCAACTCCCCGTGACCCTGAACATGAGCAAACAGGTAAGGGAAAGACTGACAGAGAGATGAAGCCTTCTGGCTGGAGGTAATAGCTGATGTAAACAACGGACGAGATTCAGTTCTTTTTTATTTATGAACTACCAGTTCATAACAACAGTCATTTCAAAGCTCTTTACAGAAACATCACATCCATCTGTAAAAAATAAAACATTTCCTTTCTGAGGAACCAGCCAATTGGGTTACATTGTGTTACTGGCCAGACAGCAGCCATTGTTTGTGTCTGCTTTCTTTAGGGAGGTTTCCCTCTGGAACAGGAGCTGAACAGGAATCCAACACTCCCTACATTCATCACTCCTTATTGATACAAAAACATAAACACACATAAGTATAGAAACAAAACCTGACACACTGAAGTGTTTCAGGATGAAACGAGGCCTCATCAAAAAGTGACGCCCTGTTCATTATTATTAAAGATATCTGGGAGATTCCAGCTGTTAAGTTTGAGTTTTACACTAAATTTCTTCAGTTTTAACAACATTTAGCCTAAATGTGTTTTTACACTGCACAACAAAGAAGGTTCTTACAGATCAGACCCAATGAATACCTGTGATTAGATCTTGTTGGCACACTTCATGTCTGAAACTGAGGCAGACTGCTGGGTTTTTGCAAACTTCCTGGGAGGGTCATTTAATACCAGATGAAGGTCAGAGATGAGGAATGATGTGTTGAGGGTCACTGCAGGGCGTACAGATTCTGACTGACTGCAGAGGAAACAGCAGCCTCGTTCAGTCGCGTCTCATAACTCACGGCTGCAGTATTATTGTAACATCCAACATCGATCTGATTCTGCTGATTTCATTTCCTCCAAAGTCAATGTTCAGACTTTTGGTCCAGAAAACTGTTTAACCTCAAACTGTTTCCCTTTTCATGCTCTTCATGCACTAAAGAACTGTCTTTGTTGAGTTATAAGAATCGTGTTATGCTGTGCAACGTTTTCTTCTCAGCTAATATAACTCCATGAGGTGAAGTCTCTGAGTATGTTCAGGTGTAAACATGTGGAGTTGGAGAAGGTTAAACATGATCCTCCTGACTTCAACACAACAACTTACCTGCCACCTTCACAGACACCTACAAACACCTGAAAGACCTGATCAAGCAGTTCAAACACTAATTCTGTTCTCATTTATAATGAATATTTTATTCTGAACACATATTTTATGTATTTAAGTTTAAAATAAAAACTCTTGAGTTTCATTTTTAAACAGTTTGTTTATGATAGCGATATGTTGGCCCTGACTCTGCTCTATATGTGGAACATTATTACAATCAGTAGATAAGTACATGACTATGACCTGGGAAGGACTTTCGTTGTTCTATAAATAAAGCTGAATTGAACTGAAATTATATTGTAAATCAAAATAAAAGTGACCTGTCTCAAATACTGACGGATGGAACTCCTTATAGTTCTGAAGATGTTTCTCAAGATGGAGATGGTCAAGGGACTTTAACTGTAACATTAATGTGGAATGCAAGAAAGAGAAACACATTTCATCATGTGATAAAAAAATGAAATACATGTGATGTACCCGATATGTTTGATCTGATATCAGACAACGTTTTCATCCACATCGCAATCAATTTCCCTGATAATTCACTGTCCATTCCCTCCACGTGCCTCCGTCATGTCTGTCCATTTGTCCATGAGCATTGATGAGTGAATTGGACCACGTGGTTCTGGTACTCATAAGCGTGACTACAGTTTTGTAAAATATCCTTCAGCAATGAAAAGTGACGTGCAAGCCATAATTTGATCAGATGTTTTCTGTTCTGCAAAAAAAAAAAAGGCTGTGTTTTTTTATATATTTGTTTAGAATTGACAACGTGGATTAATGTCAGATAAATTTGATGCTTTATTTATTCTAACAGCAATTGAAAAAACTTAAAGATGTTTCATTCTACAAACTGCATCAAAGAAAGGAAAGAAAGGAAAGGAATAAGGAAAGTTATAACCGTCCAACTGTGTTAAAAAAGTTCCAATATCAAACTAAAATAACATCAAATATTCAGTATAATTTTATTAATGCTAAATCATAACATATAGAATCTGTTTGTATGTTGTTGAAGCAGGCGGAACCTTTTCTTCGTTCCGTGCTGTTGTAGTCGGACGGATCTCGCTGCCGGTCAGATTCCGTTGACATTGCTGGGAGAGGTGTTACCAAACTTGAAGGTTTTTCTGCAGATAGTTGCAGAGAAGAGTCAGTCTGCTCCTCCTCGGTTCTAACACCGGGACTCGGAGCAGTCATGTACCGGCGGCCGCTGCAGGTCGCCGTGAGAGCAGCGGTGAGCCGGTCCGTCTGCTCCAAGGTAACAGCTAGCAGTTAGCATGACGGGCCAGGTGACACAGGTGAAATCTGCTCAGTGTACAGGATCAGTTACCTGTCATCTGATTTATAGGTCTTTAGTTTAGTCACTCGTGAACTGATTTTTCATTGTTTTGTTGGTTTTTGGCCTGTTTAGTTGCTGAACTCTGAACAGAAAACGGTTCCCGACTCGTGTCAAGAGAATCGAACCGAACTGAAACCCGTTCTATATCCCTGTTATTCTGACACAGAGACTTTATCTGTCCCCTTTTTTTGGTTCACCGGACAGGTGATGTCCTGGACCTCATTCCCATTATTGCTCTTTTCTTCCAGGTGTTGGATCAGGAAACGTGTCCCAGAGCCTTAGCAGCCTGTCAGCTGATCAGAGTCAACCTTTCAACACAATGTCGGACTCTACACACAAACAGACAGGTAACACGGCACACCTGGACATCATGAATCTTGTCTGCATTTAACCAGATCACCTGAACATGATGAGATCTGTGTCATATGAAACACGTGATGCAGGAAGTTGCTGATGCTTTTTAGAACCTGTCAGATTGATTTGCATGAGGACGAGTTCATAACTCTGTCGGAGCATCAACAAGAAACAGATTTCAGAACGATTGAGACTTGTTTGGTCTCTGGTCTCGGTCTCTGGTCTCTGCTCATGTAGGTTTGGTTGGAGTGTAGGATGGAGTTGAAGGAATGAGGTGTGTGTTTTTGTCTTGTAGCTGTTCAGTGTGAAGGAGACGCCTCAGCACTCGCAGGAGGAGGTTGGCGCCTTCACCAAGCTCATCGAGGCCATGGGCTTTACGGCGCCGCTCAAATACAACAAATGGGTGAGTGGAGCTGAAACAGGAGCTGAGAGATAAAGTCAGTGTCATTAGAAATGGAGGGTTTCAGTTCTGAAACACTCAGAACGTTCACGTGTTCTGATCCGTTTCTTCCTGAGATCCAGCTGGAGAAACAGCTGATGAATTCATCAGAACATCTTTACTTCTTCTGTCAGTTGTTGATCTGCCACCTGAACACTTTTCAGACGTTTATGTGACCCAAACTGCTTAACAGTAACATTAAGATGCATAAATACAACAAAACAGAAGAAATCTGTTGCATTTTGGTTAAAATATAAATAAATAATGATGAACCAGCTTTAATAATTCAGTGCAATGTGAATCACAGACTTGATAAAACTGGATTTGACAGCATGAAGGAGAGATTTCAGGTGATCTGGACACATCAGGAACTGATACAGACGTCAGTGAAGATGCTGTTTGTAAGATTCAACATCTAATTTCAGTCTTGAAGTTCCAGTTATGATGTAATGGAGGCAGAAACACTCGCAGCAGTCAGAAGAGGACTGGAGGGTGGAGCATCAGCAGTCCATTCAAAAGGAGTCAGCTCAGGTAGACCAGGTGGACCAGGACCGGGGTGGACCAGGGCCAGGATGCTTCCCATCGCCTTCTGTTGGAAGAGTTTCAGACCCGGATCATCTATCCCAGTGGAAAACGAAGTGTGCTAAATGAAAACCAATCAGACTTGATGCTCCAGGGTCTGGGGTTTTGGTTTCATCCGTTCATCCTCCACCTCTTGTGGGACTCAAAGCAATCGGGTCGTTGGTGCCGTGTTCTGGAGCCTGGATGGTCCATGACCAGGATGTTTCCATGATCATATCAGGGTTGATGTAAAAGTTCCACATGCTGCAGGAGCTCACGAGTCTCTTCTTCATGTAAACAGAAGACAGAACCCCGTCTGAACTCTTCTCATGTGTTCACGACTCGACCCGGACACGTTCTGAAACCTCCTGACTTACTAACTGTGGTAAACGAAAACTCCATGTGACTGGTTTGTGCTGATTCTCTGCTGGATGTAACGGGTTGATCGCAGGTGTCGAGCCACACCTGAACATCAGATGATACTCTGGTCTCGCATCATCATCATCATCATCATTCTTCTCTTCACGGCAGTCAGCGGGTTTGATTAACACCACGATGAGTCTTTCATCAAACTGTCTGCAGGACAGGAAGTTTCAAACGTCTCCTGCTGCTTCTGCTTTCTGTTTGTGTCTTCAGCAGCTGTATAAAGTGTCTCCTGTCCACGAGGCCGTTCAGGTTTCCTGCATCAGATGTTGTATCATAAAGTTCAGCTCTGAAATGTTTGACTGGATCTGTTTAATATCAAGCGAGTCTCTGATTTTTACCTTTGTTTTGTTTGTTTTGTCAAACAGAAGATCAAGATCGCCGCCTTGCGGATGTACACATGTTGTGTAGAGAGAATCAACTATGATGAATTCTTTGAAAGTAAGTATAATGCCTCAGAAATATCTCCCACAATGCACCTGGGCAGTAAGGCTAAACGTAGCTGTGGATTAACGTCATTATCAAAGTCCTGAAAGTTAAATCTAGAATTCGGAGCTCCGTCGAAATGGGACTCACTTCATTTCTAGAAGGTGTGTAACTAAGATGTGATAAATATTAATTCATTTAAACCAAAACAAAGATGTTCCAGTTCTAACATTTGAAGTGATTTATTAAAGACTGAGTCACTTCCTGCATCATTTATAAGATGTTTTAAAACTCATTATTTAAACATAAAGCGTGAAACTGCTGCAGAGTAAATGCCAGCTGGTGTTTTGTTGCAGGATGCGCCCTCCCGGACACGCTGAACTCCTGGTTTCTGATCGCACAGCTGCACGTGTGGTGAGTCTGGAGTCGTCATCTGTTCATTTGGAGTTTTCATTGATTCAACTGAAGAAACAGGAAGAAGTTGTGTTTCTCTGACCAGCTGTTGGAACAAAGAGCCTAAAGATCCAGATTAAACTGGATCTGTGTTCAGTTCTGTTATGTATCGACACGACTCGGGTTCATCTCTGGAGCCTTTTCTCTCTGTGTCAGAGGTCAAAGGTCAACAGCTTATCCAACAACACAGACGCGTGTCGTCTCTTTGTGTTTGTATTAAAACATGGTTTCAGACAGCTACAGTGAAAACATCTGGAAACATTGTGTGTGCAGATGTGTTTAACCTGCAGATCATTTAACTGGATTTTCTTTCTTAATTAATGAAATGAAAGTATAAAAACTGACTGACTGAATTATTCCAAGGATTAAACTCTGCTGTTGCTCGTGTTTCACTGGTTGTTCTTCTCGTTCTGTCAGGATGTGTTTGGTTCGAATGCGTCAGGAGGGCCGAGAGGGGAAGTTCATGTGTCGTTACATCGTCCACTCGATGTGGGAGGACGTGGAGCAGAGGAGTAAAATCATGGGGGTGAGTCGGGTCTTTAAGTTTGTCTGGATGCAGCCGGTTTGTCTCCACTGTTGGTGATGAGAGTTTCTAAAATGTCTCGAAACATTCTCAACAGTTTCCTCTCGTAAGTCACGGAGTGTCACAGCTAGACCGCAGTCAATGCCCCGCCCCCTTCCCGTCATGAAACACACTCTAACACGTCCTGATGCATCATACCTGAAGTTTGTCCTGCATCCTCTGATGTAACAGCAGCTTCATCGCATGTCAGACTCTCTTCACATGTTTGTTTACATGTTACATGTGATGTGTAGTTAGAGAAGCTGAGGAGGCGGCGAGGACACAGAACAAAGACCTGCCTGGGTCTTAGTGCTGTCACGATTAGTCAATTAGTCACGATTACATCGACAAACAAAATAGTCGACAATAAATTTAATAATCAACGTCATCGTTTATTCTATGAAGCATTGTTTTATTTTGTTTTTATCCCGCTGCGTTCCGTCTTTCTGCTCGACGCATTAAAAGAAAGCACGTCGTCTCGTTAGCTGCTAACATTAGCAGGAAGTTACTTGTATTTACATGTTAAAAGGTGTGTTGGGGGTGTGGCGAGCGGTGCATAGAGCCTCTTGTCTTCTTCTAGTGCATTTATTGAATGTCTAACACGAGCATCTCTCCACTGTGAAAGATACGTAGATTACCGTAATACAGAACATAGAAACGCACTCCAATATTCAAATTACCGTAATGCACTGATGTGTTAAAAAAAAGTGTATGGGTACATTAGTACACCGTGCAGCTGATGATTAGTCGACTATTAAAATAATCGTTTGTGACAGCTCTAGTCTTAATACTGTATGATGTTTCCTCGGTTCATCAAGTGTCGGCGTCTTTCAACTCAAGGAACGGGTCGATTCACAGCCGGCGTACAGCTGCTGGTTCCTGTAGGACCCTGTTGGATCCTGCTGGTTCCTGTTGGTTCCTGCTGGTTCCTGTTGGATCCTGTTGGTTCCTGCTGGTTCCTGTTGGACCCTGTTGGATCCCGTTGGTTCCTGTTGGACCCTGTTGGATCCCGTTGGTTCCTGTTGGATCCTGTTGGTTCCTGTTGGTTCCTGTTGGATCCTGTTGGTTCCTGTTGGTTCCTGTTGGACCCTGTTGGATCCCGTTGGTTCCTGTTGGATCCTGTTGGTTCCTGTTGGTTCCTGTTGGATCCTGCTGGTTTCTGTTGGTTCCCGTTGGATCCTGTTGGATCCCGTTGGTTCCTGTTGGTTCCTGTTGGATCCTGCTGGTACCTGCTGGTTCCTGCTGGTTCCTGCTGGATCCTGCTGGATCCTGCTGGATCCTGTTGGTTCCTGCTGGTTCCTGTTGGATCCTGTTGGTTCCTGTTGGATCCTGTTGGATCCTGTTGGTTCCTGTTGGATCCTGTTGGTTCCTGTTGGTTCCTGTTGGATCCTGTTGGATCCCGTTGGTTCCTGTTGGTTCCTGTTGGTTCCTGCTGGTTCCTGTTGGTTCCTGCTGGTTCCTGTTGGTTCCTGTTGGTTCCTGTTGGTTCCTGCTGGTTCCTGCTGGATCCTGCTGGATCCTGCTGGATCCTGTTGGTTCCTGTTGGTTCCTGTTGGTTCCTGTTGGATCCCGTTGGTTCCTGTTGGATCCTGTTGGTTCCTGTTGGTTCCTGTTGGTTCCTGCTGGTTTCTGTTGGTTCCTGCTGGTTTCTGTTGGTTCCTGCTGGTTCCTGTNTGGTTCCTGCTGGTTCCTGCTGGATCCTGTTGGTTCCTGCTGGTTCCTGTTGGTTCCTGCTGGATCTTGTTGGTTCCTGCTGGTTCCTGCTGGTTCCTGCTGGATCCTGCTGGATCCTGCTGGTTCCTGCTGGATCTTGTTGGTTCCTGCTGGTTCCTGTTGGTTCCTGCTGGTTCCTGTTGGTTCCTGCTGGATCTTGTTGGTTCCTGCTGGTTCCTGCTGGTTCCTGCTGGTTCCTGCTGGATCCTGCTGGTTCCTGCTGGATCTTGTTGGTTCCTGCTGGTTCCTGTTGGTTCCTGCTGGATCTTGTTGGTTCCTGCTGGTTCCTGCTGGATCCTGTTGGTTCCTGCTGGTTTACCTGTGAACTCACCTGGCTGTGCTCCCCACCTGCTGCTTCAGTTATTCTCTGTAAACTGCTCTCAGCTGTTTTGTGACTCTCTGTCGCTGTTTAACTGTCTGTGTGGTTCTGGTCTTTCTGGTTCTTTTGGGTCAAGCTGGGAGCAGAACTAACCTCCATCTTTTAGACTGTTTGGTTTTTCTGCATTTCTTTTCTTTCCTGTTCTGCTTGGAACATGTTTTTATCTCCATTTTATGTTCCGCTCCACTAGAATTGATCATTTATTATTTAATAGTTTTGGTTTATAAAACATTCGAGTTCAGGACTTCAGATGTTTTTCTTTCATTTTAACTAAAAGTTTAAAACTCAAAGTTTCAGCCTGAAAGTCGTGTCAGTGAACGTCTGAATGTTTCTGCAGGATAAAGCATGAAAACTGGAATCAGCCACGTTGTTGTGAAACAGATGCTGAACGTTCTCGCAGAACGAACCAACTGCTTGTTTTATTGTTTTAAAGTCGACTGGCGGATGTTTGACATCTGAAGTTTCCTCATGATCAGCTCTGTGACCTTAAACTGAACAAACACCGAGCAGCAGAGGTTCAAACTGACTTCTGGCAGCCGTGTTGTACGTTTACAGCGTGGCTTCTGCTACCGAAGGACGCGGGTGTGTTTATTCAAAGTTTTACATCAGAATCATTTTGCCAACATACAGGAAGTGCAGCCAGTTCCCCTGAGAGCGAGGCTGGCTGCAGTCGCCGTGGCTACAGAGTCGGTCCTCTATTCTCCGTCAGTGGAGCAGCTCCAGGAAATGTTGCTCATTGACATGACAGGCTGCAGCTTGACCTCCAGCACACACAGCAGAAAGATTATTCTCACCAACCGCAACTGAGAAGAAGTGAAAACGCTGCAGCTTGAAGGGTGAATGGATGGAGAACAGAACCGGCTCTCAACGTGGTTCAGGTCTTATGACTCAGTTGAGTTGTCCTGTAAAGACTCTGGACTGACTAAAGAAATGCACCGTCGTGTTTCTACATCCGTGTTGGAGCGTCATACTGAAAACGTGCTGTTTGAAAACAATCAGACAGATGATGAAATGACCTCAAACACACGAGTCTGTGACACGCTGCAGCTGGATCAGGTGACACTCATGGACCTGATCGGAACCGCACAGGAAGAAAACTAAACTGTTGATATATTTAGTTTGAATAATTGGGTTTCGCTGCACAGAATTAAACTTCCCTAAATGAATAAAAAACTTTTTTTTAGTCATTTTTATTGGATGATCAGTGTTTTTCATTATTCATCATCAGTTCTTCATCCTGTTTAGTCATGAACTGGTTCGTATTGAGTGTAAAACACCAACAGAAAACTTCTCAAACTGTTTTATTTTCTGCTGGAAAAAGATTCTCTCTTTTAGGATTTCCTAAACCTCCATGTTTGTATTTGAGCAGCAGTATTTTTACAAGCTGGAGCGCTGATTGGACTCGTTCTCAGGTTTCATTTTAATTGTGATGAAGAGCAGGAAAAAGCCTCCTCATTTTCTCCACATTCACAGCTCTGCGGCGTGCAGGAACCGAGTGAACGGCTGCAGCTCGCCGCCGTCCTGCAGCTGATGCTGTCAGGCCGTCCTTAGATTTGTGATCAGACGTCATTTTTACCTGAACACAGACAAACCCAGCTTTGTTTAGCAGCACGGAGGAGCTGCAGGTGATTTAAAACATCCGTCGACCTTCATCCAGCTGGAAAATCGTTTCTGAAGGAAACAGTCTGAATCCACTCGCTTCAGTTTCGAGGTTTTCAGTAAATCTGTGAAACATTTCAACCTGTAACAGATTGTTTCCTGTAAATACGTCTTTATAAAACGTTAGTAACAAAGAAACTGTCTGATTGTAACGTTAAAAAGAAAAAACAACAAAGCTGCAGGTTCAGGTTCCAGATCTGAGTTTCTGGTGACGGTCTGTGATCAAACATTTTAATATAGAACAGGATTTAAGACTGATGTTTCTACCTGAGCTCCAAAGGGGGCGGGGTTTCCTCACCTGTTTAATTAAAATAATCACCTCGTTTTCTTTTGGGAATTTTGTCTCAGTTGTTTTTCTCCATGTTGAACATCTTAGTGGTAGAAAACGTCATGACACGTTATTCCTGATGGAGTCGGATGAAACGGAGTTAATAAACAGCTGATCGTGTTTCATGTCCTGGTTCTGCTCAGCTGCTGGTTCTGACCTTCACTGTGTTTCTGTTTGTGATGCAGATCGACGCCGTTCACAGAAAGGAAGCCATGAAAGCCATGACTGAGACCTTCTACGCTGCCATATTTGGATACGATGAGGTGACACAAAAACCTTTTTAAAACCATTTGAAGGAGTTTAATCTGAATCCAGATGTTTCTTATTAAGTAAGTTTCAGGTGTTGATGATTTCACCTGTTCTCACCTGAAGTGATGTTGGGTTTGTTTGTCCAGGGAATCCTGTCAGATGACTGCGTTCTGGCTGCTGCTCTGTGGAGAAACCTGTTCAATCGTCAGTGTGAAGACCCCCAACAGCTGGAGCTCATGGTGGAGTACGTACGGAAACAGGTGTGTGTGATTCTGACACACATCCACCATCACCAGCAGTTCATTTAATGTTACAGTCACAGTGAACCACTGAGGGTCTTAGTTCCTGTGTGAAGTGTGAGTTAAGTGAAGGTTAAATATTTCAGGTCTTGATCTCCTGATTTCTGACATTTATTCTGAACTCAAAGATAATTAACATGAGACATGATGCGGTCCATGATGTAACACCGACACAGTGACCTGCAGATCTCAGCTGTTCAAACACGGTTTGTTTGTAAGACTTTAAATGTAGAGTTCTGTTGTAACCGTGTTCGGTTCTGTTTGGGAGACTAACATGAGTTCATACCAACATGTAGACAGATGAGTGAAGCTATGATGTCCTTTACAGGAACTGCCAGGTTGAATCCAGAGATGTGAAAGCCCCGCCCACTCACCTGAACACAGTCATGGAGTTTTTAGGCTTCAGATAACTAAACAAATGAATTACATTTAAACATTCTAGAAAACACATATTTAAACCTGCAGCAGCAAGTTAAGAACAAAATGCATCAGTAAGAATCAACACCTGGACTCAGAACCAGGAATGAAGCTGCTGGTGACTCTGCTGAGTATTTATCTTCACAGAACCAGATCCCCCACAGTCCAGACTCTATGTAGCCCTTCCTCTGCATAGACTCTGCTAACACACTGAGTATCCACTCCTTACTGTGTCCAACTTCAACATCCCAGCTGTGATTCCCCGAGTTAAAACCCTCAGAACTCAGAACAGAACATGTATCAAACCTCTCTGGACCATCAGGAAACTGCTCTTCATCTCCTGTTGTCACACTGGTCAGGTCTTCAGACAGGATGAGTCGTGGACCTGCAGTGTTTGGGTCTAGAATGATGGGTGTGTAGGAGACCATGTTCTTCATGTTGTTCCAGATGTTGAAGGCCAGGTTGCCCAGATGTTTGGCCTGGTCTATCAGAGCTCCTGAGGGCCGCTGTGGATCATCCAGCAGGGGGCAGCGCTGGACTCCTTCTACTGCAGCCTTGTAGTTTAACAGGAATGAGACGTCTTCAGCTCTCAGCTGATCCTCGGAGGTTCTGACTGTGTCTGAAAGAGCTTCTATCTGTCTGCTCAGGACCTCCATCTTCTCCTTCATCATCCCACTCTTCTCTCCTCTTCCTCCCTCAGAGCAGCCAGCCTGGCCTCCTCTTCCTCTGTTAGAAACTGATGAAGCTTCTTAAACTGCTCCTTAATCTGCGTCTCTGTGTGTCGGGTCTGGACCTTCATGTGTTCTGATGAAGCTGCACGTGAAACCACCAGATGTTGTAACTGTCATCATGAATTACTGAGTACATGATGAAAAGAGTTGTTTTATTCTTATAAATTAAAATTTAAACCCAAACTGTGACTAAAGTGATCAGATTATTAAATGTCTGATTTTTACCTGCAGGTCAACATGAAGTCGTTAGTATTACCTGTAAAACATGTCAGCTGATCATCAGCTGTGATCCTAGCAGATGTTTTTGTTGCTTTGAGTGTAAACGTTCTCGTCCTTCTGTGTCCAGATGCAGTTCATCGACGCTCTGGACGGAGAAGACCTGCTGCTCACTGGGGAGGTCAAGTGGCGCCCTCTGGTGGAGGAAAATGCACAGAGCATCCTGAAGGTGGCCAGACCTACATATAACGATGCCGGGCTGTGATGAAGATACAGACTCCCTCCTCTTCCTCTGTCCTGTCTGCTCTCTGCACCGTGACACACTTCCTGCTCCTCGTGCTGTTCAGGTTTTAAACGTAGCTCCTCTTTTCTGCACTTTCTCTCCCTCGAGTGATGAAGTGTTCGTGTGGATGTCGAGTAAAACAGTCGACAGTCGGGAATCCCGACACACGAGTCTCCTCTAAACATAAAAACACTTTCACCACCATCATCCTGTCGGGTTTGAGAGCAGCTTCTTTTCTGCACAAATGCAGATTTAGATTTCTATTTTTTCATGCTGTTTTGTATTTATAAGTACTGTGAATACCTCACCTGTTTAAAGTTTCACCTGCGTTACGACGGTTCTTTGTTTGGTTCCCTTGATGCTCTCACACCCGAACAGGAACAACAAACTCAAGCACTCAGACGTTATCACTGTTTTTAAAAAGCAGATTAATAAAGTTTTCTGAATAAATCAGTCGGTACTGATGCTCCTTCATTTATATCTATCCAGACTTCTCTGTTATTGTAACATTCACTCATTTTAGAGGGAAATTTGTCAGAATTCCATCAGTTTGTATCAAACTGAACTGAAACTTTCTTATTGATGGAAATAATCGGATTATTTGCTTATTGTAGATTTGAAATGAGTCCAGGTGAAGTAAGAAAGCAGCTGTTATTACATCCTGCAGGGGGCGCCACACGCCAGCATCCAACATGCTGACAGGAAGTCCAAGGTTCTTGTTTCCTGTCTGTCAAACTGCCTGGTGTTTTTATATAGATTTAGGAAAAAAGACCCGACATGTGCTCAGATCCCATCGTGGGACCTGAACTGGGTCACATGTGGACCTGATTACCAGAGTCCCAAGTAACAAATAAAGTTCTGACATCTGGGTCGAGACCTCAAGAGACAGAACCTTCAGGTGGTAAATGGGTCTGTGGTTCAGAACTCAATCATTCTATAAACCGTGACTGAAGTTTGTGTTTCTAACAAACTGGATAAAAACGGGTCAAATCACTCGCAGCAGATGTAAAACATTCATCTCAAGGTTTAAAATGAACATGTAGATTTATTTCATATCAACAACAAAAACAAGGTTTTTTATGACTCCAGTTCCAAAACACCTGGAACATGTTTACCATCCTGCAGCATCTTCTAACATCTGGGAGTCAGGAGACCAGCTGCTGGAGTTTTAGGAGGGGGATGTTGTCTCAGGATCTCAGCTCAACAGTTCTGGGAACTTCAGGTGTCATGATGCTCCAGATGTTTTCTGTTGGTGAAAGATCTAGACTCTCTAAAGCTGTTGTGATGGACCAGATGTTGCTCTAAAACCTCTCTGTACATTGGAGTGTTGATGGAGCCTTTCCAGATGTGTAAGCTGTTAAGTTTTCTGAGGTTCTGAGACGACAGCAACAATCTGTAGTGAGGTGAGTTACACTGAGTTCTACACATTAACCACAACTCAAACTCAGAACAGGTGTGTGAAGGTACTGAAAACGCTGTTCTGTTGTCACCACCTCCTGGTACGTGTTAGAACTTCAGCATCTGGACCAGATGAAGGAACATGTCTTCAGCTGTCCGTCACTTCAGTTAATAAAAATCATTTCAAGGTTCTTTAGAGAACCATCAAGTCCAGTTCACATCACCAGGTCCAGATTCAAAGACTGCTGTATGAAAGCATTCTAATCAGTTCCACCAGAACCAGGATGAGTTCTGACCCAGACAAACATGATAACAGGTTTGTAAGTGATGGTTTCAGCACCAGAACATAAGATGAAAACAGTTTGATGTTTATGTTCTACATAAAGATCAAAAACAACTTGTTTCCATCTGGTTGTTCATAGGAACTCAGTCTGTTTGATTCCAGCTGTCTGGGTTCTATCTGGGTTCTGTCTGGGTTCTATCTGGGTTCTGTCTGGGTTCTGTCTGGGTTCTATCTAGGTTCTATCTGGGTTCTGTCTGGGTTCTATCTGGGTTCTGTCTGGGTTCTATCTGGGTTCTGTCTGGGTTCTATCTGAGTTATATCTGGGTTCTGTCTGGGTTCTATCTGAGTTCTGTCTGGGTTCTATCTGGGTTCTATCTGGGTTCTGTCTGGGTTCTATCTGGGTTCTATCTGGGTTCTGTCTGGGTTCTATCTGGGTTCTATCTGAGTTCTATCTGGGTTCTATCTGGGTTCTATCTGAGTTCTGTCTGGGTTCTGTCTGGGTTCTATCTGGGTTCTGTCTGGGTTCTATCTGGGTTCTATCTGGGTTCTGTCTGGGTTCTATCTGGGTTCTATCTGGGTTCTGTCTGGGTTCTATCTGGGTTCTGTCTGGGTTCTATCTGAGTTCTGTCTGGGTTCTGTCTGGGTTCTATCTGGGTTCTGTCTGGGTTCTATCTGGGTTCTGTCTGGGTTCTATCTGGGTTCTATCTGGGTTCTGTCTGGGTTCTATCTGAGTTCTATCTGGGTTCTGTCTGGGTTCTATCTGAGTTCTGTCTGGGTTCTATCTGGGTTCTATCTGGGTTCTGTCTGGGTTCTATCTGGGTTCTATCTGGGTCCTATCTGGGTTGTGTCTGGGTTCTATCTGGGTTCTTGCTGGGTTCTGTCTGGGTTCTATCTGGGTTCTGTCTGGGTTCTATCTGGGTTGTGTCTGGGTTCTATCTGGGTTCTATCTGGGTTCTGTCTGGGTTCTGTCTGGGTTCTGTCTGGGTTCTGTCTGGGTTCTATCTGGGTTCTATCTGGGTTGTGTCTGGGTTCTATCTGGGTTCTGTCTGGGTTCTATCTGGGTTCTGTCTGGGTTCTATCTGGGTTCTGTCTGGGTTCTATCTGAGTTCTATCTGGGTTCTGTCTGGGTTCTGTCTGGGTTCTATCTGGGTTCTGTCTGGGTTCTATCTGGGTTCTGTCTGGGTTCTATCTGGGTTCTGTCTGGGTTCTGTCTGGGTTCTATCTGGGTTCTATCTGGGTTCTGTCTGGGTTCTATCTGGGTTCTGTCTGGGTTCTATCTGGGTTCTATCTGGGTTCTGTCTGGGTTCTATCTGGGTTGTATCTGAGTTCTATCTGGGTTCTGTCTGGGTTCTATCTGAGTTCTGTCTGGGTTCTATCTGGGTTCTGTCTGGGTTCTGTCTGGGTTCTATCTGGGTTCTATCTGGGTTCTGTCTGGGTTCTATCTGGGTTCTATCTGGGTTCTGTCTGGGTTCTATCTGGGTTCTGTCTGGGTTCTATCTGGGTTCTGTCTGGGTTCTATCTGGGTTCTATCTGGGTTCTGTCTGGGTTCTGTCTGGGTTCTATCTGGGTTCTGTCTGGGTTCTATCTGGGTTCTGTCTGGGTTCTATCTGGGTTCTGTCTGGGTTCTATCTGGATTGTGTCTGGGTTCTATCTGGGTTCTATCTGGGTTCTGTCTGGGTTCTGTCTGGGTTCTGTCTGGGTTCTATCTGGGTTCTGTCTGGGTTCTATCTGGGTTCTGTCTGGGTTCTGTCTGGGTTCTATCTGGGTTCTATCTGGGTTCTGTCTGGGTTCTATCTGGGTTCTGTCTGGGTTCTATCTGGGTTCTATCTGGGTTCTATCTGGGTTCTATCTGGGTTCTGTCTGGGTTCTGTCTGGGTTCTATCTGGGTTCTGTCTGGGTTCTATCTGAGTTCTATCTGGGTTCTATCTGGGTTCTGTCTGGGTTCTGTCTGGGTTCTATCTGGGTTCTGTCTGGGTTCTATCTGGGTTCTGTCTGGGTTCTATCTGGGTTCTGTCTGGGTTCTGTCTGGGTTCTGTCTGGGTTCTATCTGGGTTCTATCTGAGTTCTATCTGGGTTCTGTCTGGGTTCTGTCTGGGTTCTATCTGGGTTCTGTCTGGGTTCTATCTGGGTTCTGTCTGGGTTCTATCTGGGTTGTGTCTGGGTTCTGTCTGGGTTCTATCTGGGTTCTGTCTGGGTTCTGTCTGGGTTCTATCTGGGTTCTATCTGGGTTCTGTCTGGGTTCTGTCTGGGTTATATCTGGGTTCTATCTGGGTTCTATCTGGATTGTGTCTGGGTTCTATCTGGGTTCTGTCTGGGTTCTGTCTGGGTTCTGTCTGGGTTCTATCTGGGTTCTGTCTGGGTTCTATCTGGATTGTGTCTGGGTTCTATCTGGGTTCTATCTGGGTTCTGTCTGGGTTCTATCTGGGTTCTATCTGGATTGTGTCTGGGTTCTATCTGGGTTCTATCTGGGTTCTGTCTGGGTTCTGTCTGGGTTCTGTCTGGGTTCTATCTGGGTTCTGTCTGGGTTCTATCTGGATTGTGTCTGGGTTCTATCTGGGTTCTATCTGGGTTCTGTCTGGGTTCTATCTGGGTTCTGTCTGGGTTCTATCTGGGTTCTATCTGGGTTCTATCTGGGTTCTGTGTCATTAACTTGTTGATGCTCGTGTCACTGAACACTTTGTTCAGGATTAAAACTCTCTATCAGTGGACGGTTTATTCTAATTTCAACCTTTTTTCAGAGAACAATGCTTCAGTCTCAGATTCTTCTTCTTGAGCTGAGATCTCGCTGCCAGCGAGCTTCACGCCATCAATGCCGTTCTGTCCGAGTGTCAAATCTGTGGGTGAACAAACACTGTGAAAGTCTGTCTGCTTCCCAGGAAACGTCCAGCGAGTCCACGCTGATGGAAACATTTAAATTCACCAGAAAGCTGCAGACAGAACGCGTCTCCCAGTCTGATGTTCCTGCTGTGGTTCTTCTTCATGTCTTTACAGGTTTAACAGACCTGCTGGAACACGCGCCCGATGCTTCAACAACCTTTTCCTTCATCAGATTTCTTTCTCTTCATGTTGTTGATGCTCATGTTCGAGGATCCTTCAACATATGATTGTCTGCTTTCTGCTCTTTAAACTGTCACATGCTTTAGTTTTTATAGAAGATGCATTTTATTGTTTTGTATTTATATTTCTGAGCTCAGACAGACTTCCTGTTGAACCAACATGTTGTTTTATGGTTTCTACAGGATTTATTTAGTGACTTTGCTGTTGATCATAAATTAAACTTAAACGTCTTTAATCCTGTAAAAATAATTCAAATGATGAGCTTTTTTTAAACATTGTGTTTTTGTTTTTTAACAATCATCCGCCGTTCAGCATCATGCAGGAACTCTGAATCACTGGAGTCTGGAGCTGAACACTGAGCTCGGTGTGATTGCACATTGTTGGTGCTGATGGCTGTTCCCAAAGGAAGGTGTGAATGAGTGAATGTGAAACTCCCACTACTGCAGGTCGGCTCAACACTAACTGTCTGGGAAAATCTTTCCTATTATAACCAAATTACAATAAAGATAAATGAGTTTGACTGAGCTGGTAACAGAAGGAGCTGAAATCTGTCCTGCATGAGGTCAGTCACTGTCTTTAACCTTTAGATTTCAAAATAAAAGATCTGTTTCTGCTGAAGCTGAAGGTTGATTGTTTCCCACAAGAGTTTATAGAAATCTTTTTGCCTTTGTGGGTTTCAAAATAAAACGTAATGTTTCGGTTTATAGCAGCAGTTACATGTGAGACACTATATTTAAGTTTTAACAGAGATTTTGTGTCCATGGAGTCAAACCATCATCATGTGACTCTGACATGACGAGTCTGTGTTGTTTTCTAAAGGTGTGCACACAGATTACACACCTTTACTACAACAACACACTGAAAACAGCTGCTTCCTTTATACAAACACAGTTTCTGTTTAAAGTAAATGAATAAATCTTGAACTGAGTCTGGAGTCGACGTCAGAGCTGCAGGTTTAACCTGATCCCTCCACGTAGGAAGTTACAAGAATCTCTGCACACATGCACGTTCCCAGTTCCCTAACTACCTGTTCTCACCTGAACTATTTGAACTTCTGCCCTCAGCTGCTTCGCCTGCAGCTGTTTCTTCAGTCAGAGAAAATGTGCTGATCCAGTGAATTCTGCAACTTGACTTTCATGCAAAGTGACGGGAACACAAAGAAGATCTGAACTGAAAACTCCTGAGGCCTCGTGTTCAGGATCACACGCGTTATAAAACAACATGCAGCTGTCAATCAGGATTCAGACTGTTTAAATCCATTTGTTGTCTCCTGATCTGATGTTTGAACAGTTCCAGTTACTGATACAGAGTACAGATACTTGTCCAGTCCAGTAAACCCACACATGCATGAGCAGAACATGCAAACTCAGCCAGCCTGGATTCAAACCCAGGACCTTCTTGCTGTAATGTAATGGTGTTACCTGCACCACCATGCAGCCTCGTAGCAAAACAAAACCATTTAAATAAAGGAGGACTTCATGGGAATCCTGCTGGACTCATCTGTACTCTGTGGTTCTGAGTTCTGCGTAATGGTTTTGGATTTCTGAGGAGCTCAAAGTCGTTGCTCCTCTGTATCAAAAGGTTCCAGTTGAGGTGGTTTGAACATCAGATAAGGACGCTTTCTGGACATGTCCCACCAGTAGGAGACCTCTGGACAGACCCTGGACTTGCTGGAGCTGGTCTGGGAAGCACCTCCCTCTGTATGAGCTGGAGGAAGTAGATGGTCCAGAGATCTCTGCTGAGCTGCTGCACCGTGACTCGGTTCTGGATGAGCAGCAGAACATGGACGGACGTTAGATGATGAGAATTTCTCCAAAGTGAGAATGCTCCTGCTGCAGGGGAGATACTGACTGATAGACATGCTCCATGTGTCCACACCAAAAATGTCTTTAGAGACATAACCCCCCCCCCTCTACATTTGGACGTTCACCTGGTCGTGAGATCTGAATCCTGACTGAGAGAACGAGATCCCTGATACAAGCAGCTGAGCTGATCGTCCTCTGTAGGGGGGCGGAGTCAGTCTGAGATATAAGGGGAGGAGCTCTGTCAGCTGGGAGGAGTTTGAAGAGCTGCTGCTCCTCCACATGGAATGGAGTCAGCTGAGGTGGTTTGGGCCTGCTGGTCACCTCCTTATGGAGGTTTTCCGGGCACGTCCCACTGGGAGGAGACATATTTCTCGGTCTAGTTAAATCTGAGTCAACAGTTAAACTCTCTCTTATTAATGTGAAGCACCATATTTGGGTCAGTTTCATCATCTGGATACAAGGACGGAACCGTGTCGCTGAGGTCGAGCGGCAACAGATTCCTCTCTGGCGGTGGAAACATCTGGGATCCACCATGAGGAACAAGAGAGAGAGAGGTCTGGGTTTCCCTCCTGGACCTCTCCCCTCCAGAACCAGACCTTGAACAGACCTTATTGATGGAGTTTTAATAATATAAATATGTTTTAACAGTAAAACCTTAAATAAAACACAGAGATAGTGAAACTAAGAGCTGACATCAGGACTGTGACTCATCAGCTGGTCTTCATCTCACTTCACTGTTTCAGTTGGTTCTTGAACTGGGTCAACGTGTTCTCTACAGAACCGTTTGGACATTAAAGGAAAGCTGACAAAAGAAGGACGGGAGATCTGAGGAAGTTCCAGGAAGTTATTTGGTTTGTATTACTTTTTAGTTTCTTATGAAGTAAAAGAAGGTTGACTTGAATAAACAGGAGTTATAAACTCAGATAAAACATTGTAGAAATACACGTATAATGTGATTTAAAGGCTCTGCAGACTCGGCTTCATGTGTCTGAGCTGCAGAAAGAAGGAACAACTTTGTCCTCTGAGAGTTGAGATGGTAAATGTTCACATAGCTGCTGTCCGTGTTATTAAATCTGGCTCTGGCAGATATTTACAGCTTATAGGCAAAACAGGTTTGTTTTCAATTTTATTCCACAGTCTCCTCATTCTGCTTTCTAACACACGCTAACCAGTCGGTCCTGTTTCCTCCTCACCTGCCTCGTGACCAGGACGCAGTATGTAAATCAGAAAGCATCAGCTTATACAAAGAAACAGACTTTACTTATTTAAATATGGCCAAAGCAGATGATGTGAAACAGAAACACGGAGGTGTTTGGTTTAATCACCTGAACCTCCCTGTTAAATAAACACTAAGTCACACTCAAATTTATCTCTTCACGGATGTTTACGGCCGATTACGGACTTCAAGTACTGAGTCAGACCTGTTTCCTGATCCGTCTCCTCTTATTGGTTGTAAACTGTGTTTAAGAGCGGTACCATGTGACTGTTTGACCCTCCAGTTGGTTCAGAGATCAGTTCATGCAGCTCATTGTCACGTTGCCAAGAGGAAGAAGAAAAGTCCTTTGATGTCCTTTTTATGCACCTGAACACAGGTAACAGGAAATTCTCAAGAAGTTCATTTGAAATTTGTAAACGCTGCGATTATATTCCTGGGAAGAGGTTTTACTTTTGGTAGAAACTGTCCAGCTGGTACATGGTCTGGTTTGACTGCTTCAAACATTCAGACTGGTTTGAACCACAAAACAAACTAAAACACACAAAGTGAGATGAAACATCAGTAAAATGATGCTCAGCATCTGAGTTTTTGTGGTCCAGTTACCATGAAACTATGTGGAACTCTCCAGATACAAGGAGAGGTTTGTGTTTATGATTCCCACATTATCAGAGGAGGAGATGGTCCTGCTAACCCCCCCCCCCCCCCCCCCCCCCCCCCCCCTACAGCAGGTTCCAGGGAGTCCACCTCAGAAGGTCTCTGAGACAAACGGATAAAGATGAAGATTCTGCTGGTCCCTTCCAGCTAATTAAATAACTAACCTGCACATTTACCATCAGAAGGTTTTTCAGCCTACACATATGAAGAACATGCGTCTCAGACCGGGTTCCGGAACAACTGTTAAATAATGAGCTGAAGTGCTGAGCTCATGTCAAATAATTATCTGTAAGAGAAGAGACTTTTCCTCTGAAAGAACCCTTTCAGAATAAAAGCCCCGAATCGCGTGAAATTCAACTCGGATTTGTCACCAATAAAGTCGATTTTCTGCTGTAAAATATCAGAATTACTTACTGGTGTGTATTTTTACACAGATTTAACTAAAGGCTAAGAATCAATAACAATAATAGAAACAGTTTGTCTTCACTAGAATAGAAAGTAAACAACAACCCAGTGAGATTCTTACCAAACCAACTTCCTTCAACAATTAACAATCCAATATTGTGAGAAAAAACACGAGAGACATTCTAAACAACCTGAAAAACATTTTTATATTTTACATTTCCTAAATCTAAATAGATTGTGTCACTCTACTGAGCAGATTTTAAAGGGGTTTTTATCTAAGGCTCTGAGGATGAGGAGAGATTGTTAATTTATAAGGAGGTCGGTGGTTCGATACCGGAGCTGAATGAGTCAAAGTGGCTCAAACTGCATGAACATGAACGTGTCTCACTCCGTCTGTTAAATTTTTTATTCTCCGTTTCTTTCTTTCGTCACACAGCTATATTTTATTTTGAAACTCTCAGCCGGATGAGGGCTACCTGTTGTGAGCTGGTTGGCTAGACAACGGGTTGAGAAGAAGGGGCGTGTCCGTACAGGAGACCAATGACAGGGCAGACAGCAACAGGTGAGCAGCAGACACACACCTGACCCTCGTACCTGCAACACAACACCGAGGCGGAGGAAGAGGAGGCTCAGAGGGACTCCTGGGACCTGATATCCGGACCGACGGGACCGGGAATCGGAGGAGCGAGGACCATTTCACCGCCTGCTCTGGATTACTGCAGGTTCAAACGGACAGACAGTGAATTAGTCTTTTATCTGGAGGCTCCGAAGCGGGAGCTTTAATTTGACAGCAGCTTCCTGTTTGTTTATTTGTTTGTTGGTTCTGGAGTTTTTTACCTGAAGTCGGATTATTAATCTGACATAATCCGCTTTCAGTCTTTAAAAATAGCTGCGATGTTTCAACAATCCGGGAGCAGCAGCGACTAGTTTGATTGTTCTGAAGAGGTTTTAATAAGCGGCGGTTCGGCGGGTCCAGTTCGCATCGGAACCATGATCAACTCCGAGGGCCTGCGGCCGAACACGAACGGCAGGAAGCCGCTGGGGAAGCTCGCGTCCCGGCTGGAGGAGGTGAAGAACCCGTGGCGTCAGGGCTCCGCGCTGGAACTGAGCCACAACGAGGCGGCCCGGTTGGCCACGGACGCGCTGCTGGAGCTCGGAGAGAAGGAGTACCGCCGGGTTCTGCTCGAGGAGCGGGAGGTGAACTTCCTCTCCACGCAGGAGATCCGCTACATCACCCATCATGCGTCCACCAAAACCTGCGGAACCGAGAGCAGCACCAACGAGCGGAACTTCGGGGACGGAGACGACGTGTCCGAACTTACCTCCGGGACCTACTTCCCCATGATGTCCGACGAGGACCCACCGATGCTGGAGCTCGGCTGGCCCGAATCCCCGATGAGGTTCGGACCGTCAGAGACCCAAATCTACTTCCAGAGAGACAAGAGCCACAACATCAAAGACCTCATCAGAAACATGATCAACAAGGCCAAAAAGGTAAGAGGGGCCACAGAGACCTCAGGGTCCCAAAACCAGAGTCACATGAAACCGAACTGTCTAACATCATAAAATATTTATTTAAAAACGAAGTTTTTTGTTAATTTTATTAACAACAAAGACTCGATTATTTAAGAGAAAACTCTAGAAGTAAAAAGTAGAACTGACTTTTCCACCTGAACACTGACCCGGATGTGGATCAGAACCGACCTGTTCCCTGTCTGGACCCATCTATCTGGACTTGAGGTGGTTTAGAACCAGTTGCTGTTGGTTTTATTTCTTCCTGAAGTTTCCAGATTCTGAAGAGAAACATCAGACTTCTCTAGACCTTCAGGATGATGAAGGTTTCTCTAGTCTCTGTCCTCCAGCTGGTCCAGCTCGTCTTCATGTCAAACAGATCCTTAGTTTTCCTTTACAGTTGAGACTTTTCAAGCCCCTCACACCTGAAACGGTTCTTCTCCAGGTGATCTTCACCTGGTGTGTGGATCGGGTTCAGACCTGGATCAGGTTCAGATCTGATGCGGTTCTCCAGGTGATCTTCACCTGATGTGTGGATCGGGTTCAGACCTGGATCAGGTTCTCCTGGTGATCGTCCTGGTTTTCCCTCCAGTTGTTCTGGACCTTGTGACGGAGAACATCAGTAGAAACCAGTTTCACAGCAGCATCGAGCTCTTTGAGGTTTTTATAAGTGAAATAATAAACAAAATATTGATTAGAAATAAAATAAAAACATTAAATGACAATAAATTCAGTAAAAGAGGATTTAGATTAAATTCTTTTGATTTTTAGGTTTTTGTGTGTAAAATCTAATAAAACATCATGTTAGCGTGTGATAAACAACATGTTACTCAGCAGGTGTTTTTCTTCCACCTGACTGAGTTCATTCATCCCTGGAGTCATCGACCTCCACCTGCTGCCATGTTTAATCAGCCCGTGAGTTCGATTCCTGCCGCTCGTCCCTTCAGCAGCTGAGTGAAGAAACACACTCGACTCGTCTTCAACTTCTTTTAGGCCTCTTTCAATTGTTGTTTGTTTGTTTGTTTATGTTGTTTTGTTGTGTCGTAGTCTAGTTTGTCTGTTTTTGTAAACTGGAGACGTTGTCATGTTTTGTCTCGGCTGGCGGTTGTTTTGTTATTTTCTGCAGCTTTAATATTGTTTTAAATCTTTTGTTCATTTTTGTTTTTCATGTTTTTGATATTTTTTTGTGTTTTGTGTATTTTTTCTGTTGATTTGTGTCTTTTAAAGAAGTTTTGAAGTTGTTTTGTGTTTCTTTAGTTAAGAATCATGATATTTTGTCACTGCTGATGTTTCAGTGACGTAAATACTCTGATTACCTGAAACACTTTGATTCATCGTTCACCTGCTGATGTTGGTTTGATGAGAAATCATCTGATTCTTCTGGTTCTGGTTCTGCTGCTGTTGTGAGCTGATCCCAGAACAGCCCTTCAGCAGGTCAGTGGGTTTGTTCGCAGACAGTCCGACACGCGCTGCATGTGAGTCACTTCCTCTCTCTGTGTCTATAAATACTCAGAACGTTTAGAAGTCTGAGCAGATTAAAGTCGACCGCCAAATAACGTTTGAACAGTCAGCAGGTTTCGATTCTGTGTGAAGAGGCAGCTGATTGTTGCTCGTCACCAGATTCAGATAGTGATTGAACTTTGACCTCTGAGCTGAAAACAGACGGTGAGTCGAATGAGATTCATTTTCTTACAGAAACACAAACAGAATTTATCACCATAAAAGAATAAATCAGTCAAACCAGAGAGTAAAACTGCTCCGTCATGCCACTGCACCACTGTGCTGCTGCCCCAGTGTACCACCGTGCCACTGTGCTGCTGCACCACTGTGCCACTGCACCACCGTGCTGCTGCACCACTGTGCTGCTGCCCCACTGTGCCACTGCACCACCGTGCTGCTGCCCCAGTGCACCACTGTACCACTGTGCTGCTGCACCACTGTGCCACTGCACCACCGTGCTGCTGCCCCAGTGCACCACTGTACCACTGTGCTGCTGCACCACTGTGCCACTGCACCACCGTGCTGCTACACCACTGTGCTGCTGCCCCAGTGTACCACCGTGCCACTGTGCCACTGCACCTCGGTCCTTCCATGGATCATGGTCTCAGGCCCGGTCTGAAAATGTTCCATGAAGTCAGGTTTGAGGACTGAGCTGGAACAGCTGGTTGTTGACGGTGTGTTAAAGGCTGAAGGGAACTCGGATCCCTCCAGGGGCTTAAAACTGGTTTATCTAGTCCTGGAGACGTGTGAAGTTTTTAGTTTAAAACATTAAATTACTGTTTGACACATACTGGGAATGAAACTGGTCAAAGATCAGACGATCAGCTGAAGGATGAGGCGTCTCTCAGGTTCTGGTCCTGGTTCAGGTCTTTGATAGATTTGTTCCTGTTGGAGAATGTTTTTAGGTTTGACATGTTTTCCTTCATCTGGAGTGTCTTTAATTTGTTTAAGAACATTCAGAACAACAAACGTAACAGAACAACGTTCCAAGTCTGAACAGGGTTCTGTAACTGTGATGGTTCTCCTGACTAACGTGGATCATCTCTGCAGGTAATCGCTTTGGTGATGGACGTGTTCACAGACGTGGACCTGCTGTGTGACCTCATGGAGGCGTCCAACAAGCGTCGTGTCCCCGTCTACATCCTGCTGGACGAGAAGAACCTGGACTCCTTCACAGACATGTGTTCAGCACTGAACATTCAGAACTCACACCTGAGTGTAAGTTCAGCACAGAAGAACCAGTTCTGCTGTTGCGTAACCTCCAAACCTGTTTAAATAAGACGTCAGTAACAGAAGAACAATATTACATTTACTTTAACTTAATGTCACACTCGTCCTGTTCAGGGTCCCAGGGAGAGGCTGGTGTGGGACTAAGTAGGAAATGAATGCAGTGATCTGTAGATCTCATAATCTCAGATTTTATTCCCAGTTGAACATAAAATTGATCAAAAGTTGAAACTGAGATTTTATCATTTCATAGAAAATATGAATTCATGTTTAATTTGATGGCAGCGATACGTCTCAAAAACCTGGAACCAGGAGATGTTTACCATCATGTAGCCTCTAACATCTGTCTGTAAACATCTGGAAGTGAGGAGACCAGCTGCTGCAGCTTTAGGAGAGGAATGTGGTCCAGTTCTGGTCTGATACAGGATTCTACAGGATTGTTTCAAACAAAAACACAATTATCATCATTTATTTACAACTTTTTGTCACTCTGAGGAAAAATAGGAGTTTTATTTAAATATGAACTATTTAAGTCTGTTTTACACTAAATATCTCATTTTGATCTCACATTCTGATTGTTGTACATGTAGTTATTCAGTTATTATGTGTGTGTGTGTGTGTGCGCACGTGTGTGTGTGTGCGCGTGCAGAACATGCGAATTCGCAGCGTTTGTGGTGAAACATACTGCACCAAGAGCGGGAAGAAGTTCACGGGTCAGGTCCTGGAAAAGTTCATGATCATTGACTGCGATGATGTCATCGCTGGTTCATACAGGTGAAGTACCAACATGCACACACACATGCACACACTCAAATACACGAATCATAATTCATAATCATTTAAAACTCTTTGTGTGCTGTTCATCTCCAAACCAGCCGGTTCTTTGGGAATCAGCTTGTTTACTTTAAGGTGGGAGGTACAAGATGATTGACAGCTGAAGTCTGACATGTTTGTGTGAAGGACAGTGTGAAACTGTTTTTTCCTCATTCAGTTTGTATTTGGTTGGAGCTGAGAGGGAATCACGACACACTGACATCTAACAGGTCACATGACATCTTGAACTATAGTGAGATTAGGATTTTTTTAATCTGTATTTAATCTAAACGGCTGTAACTCGTTCACCTCTCAGATGATGTCAGTGTGAAGCTGTTTGATATTCAGCGAGCGACGTTCATCCTCTCTAAAACTCTACGTAAGGAACAATAATCAGGTTTTTGTTAACATGTAGTCCACATCATGAAGGAGTGTTTCAGGGAGTTTTCTGTGCGTTTATATAACGAGTAGGATCTTTTGGTCAGATGGTGTTTGGTTATTATTTTTTCTCCACGCCTGCTCGACCCAGCCCTCTTGCTCTGTCAACCCTTTCAGCCCGGTCTCTAAATAAAACCTGACGAGTGAGCTATGGCGCTCCGTTCTACACATTTCAGAGTAAATGTTGTCTTTAACCTGCTCGGCTCACTGACGTTTGATTTGCATCGTCCCTGATAAGCAGGACAGACTGTGAAGCTCGACAGGAAGCTGCTGCACCTCGGGCCAGTTTGCAAATGTCTGTGAGGATAAGCAACGTAACAAAGCCGAGGCTGTGCAGCAGATCTGAGGCGGCTGAACGTGTTACAGGAACACCTGAGTAAAACCTGTAATTACAGCAGATAAGACGGGAACACTGAGGGCAGAGGTCCCTCATTTCCTGCACTCAACTTGTCTTTTACAGCCCTAGAATTCAACTACAGACCTGAAAATAGGAACGTGTTCTCTTTAAGAAAAACATCTGTCTGACATACTTTTATATAACAAAATAAGATGAATTAATTTTTCTCAAAACAAAATATAAAATGCAATAAAACCAGCTAATAGATGAAGTTCTGCCGGGTCGGTTCTGTTTGGATGTTTCAGGTCTGTTTCAGTCGTACAATCAGCTTCTAGCTGCGAGTAAAAATAAACTCACATTTGTTCTGAAAAGCACGTTGTCTTGTTTTTGGCTTTAAATGTGTCTTGAAAGTTCTTTGGAAGAAGCTGCTGGTTCTGGTGTCATCAGACAGACCTTCATTGTATTCTGTTTTCAGCTGAAAGTGGGTTTTTTTACTCGTGAGAACTCGCAGCTTTCACAGTCACTTTGTATCGACGTGACTTCCTGTCGTGGATAAAACAAGTTCAAATGGTGGAAAAATGTGAAATTTGAGGGTGAAAACTCGTTTTGATGCTAATTTAAGACTTCCAGAAGGAGAGCAGTGAAACTGGCGGACGACGTGTTCTGTAAAAACTGGTTGGTGTCACAGATCACCACAGAAGAAGTGTGGATCCTCTCTGCGTGTACTTGTTGGTGTCATTTTAACTCCTGTCTGTAACTCATCAGATCGTTGATCGTACAAACCAACACGTTTGTCTTTCTGCTCGTCTTTTTTCTGTGATGAGTTGTTGTTGCTGGAGGATTAGCTGAAGCTTCAGGTGTGCGTCAGGTATGAGGGTTGGGTCGTTCAGGTGGAATGAAGGGCGAGACCTGAAACAGTGTCGGCTCCAAACCCCAGAACTTCCTGTTACACTGATAATAAACCCAGTTAGCTGGTTAACTGGTTTAAGAGATTCAGTAAACAGAAAGACAGAAGCAGCTTTTATAAATTGGCTGAAAAAGGATAAAAAATCCGACTCCATTTGGATCAAATCTTTATTAGGAACTTTTAAAATCAGAATGAATGTGTCTGTGTCTGAAATATAACAACAAGCAACTAGAAACGACCAGAATCAAGAAACTTTTCTAGACTTTAAATTCTGTTTGAGTTCAAGTTTTATGTGTCTAAAACACTTTAAATGTACTGTAAAGTAGTACAGATATGTATTTATTTACTTCTTCTTCCTGAAGTTCAGAGTTTTTCTTCAGTAAGAACATGAAGTGAAACTTGAGTTAAATCAGAGAATAAATGAACATGATGGAAACAAACATTTCAACAGAAACCTTAAACTGTTTGATCTTTTTTAGAGAGTTTTAGTGTTTCTTCTGTTGCACTTTAATCTACCTGAACCTGGTCGAGTATTAATCTGCCTCAGTGTGAAAAGTTCTACCAAATTCTGAAGCTGTTTTCCTAAAACTGATTTATAAGGAAAACAGATGTTCTCTTTAAAAGTCACTTTATTTCATTTTATTTTTATTCAAGTTAAATATGCTGAATTGTTTCTGCTTCCTTATTTGAAAATTATTATGATATTTAGATTATGTAAATATGTTTGTTAGCTGAACTGCTAACAGGAAGGTCAAATATTCCAGTAAACAGAAGATATAAAACTTTATCTGGACAGAAATCACACATATTTATAACTTTATGACTTTTCAGTAACTAAACTAAACTTTATTAACTTGAAGGTGCGATCAGATCATTTCCTTCTCGGAGCAAACGAGGAAGCTCACATCAGGTCATGTGATCTGATTATCAGGTTACACACAGGTGAAGTTGTTTATTATAGAATATCATCAATGTAGCAGGTTCAACAACTTTCACACTTATTTACAATATTGTCAAATAAAATAACTTCATACATGAACTGGACATTGTCATAAGAGAAGGTGTAAAAACAGAAACTCCATGAAACTCCAACATCAGCTGAGTAACAATCTGAGCTCAGACAGAAGGTCCACGCTTGGGTGAAAAAACTGTTGAAGAAGAAAACAAGATCAAAGAAATATTAATGTTGCTGCTCATGGCTCAGGAAGGTCACCATGGTAACCACCTATAAAGGTCACCATGGTAAAGGTTTATTTATTTATTGGACAAGTCTGATTACTGCATTTGACCCTCAGTATCCAGCCTGATGGGATCTGAAGACCCTGACGGTTCCACATGTATGTTCCTGCAGTGTTTCATGTTCGAGACGTGACGAGTTAAAAACAACTTTCATGATGATTGGACTGTGAAGTCTACCTGAGCTGTAGAGCTCCTGAGGGGGCGGAGCTTAGTGTGATGTACTGCTTCTGAAAGTCGCAGCACAGTGTTCCTGATCAAACTGCATGTTCCAGTGGAAACTCCAACATGATGCTAATCAGAGAGCTTTAATACTTATAGACTGATTCTGTTTCATCTGACGCCATTTTTATTCCAGTTTTAACTGAGTGACCAAAATTATTGGATTAAACGGCTTTATTTTCATTATAAATAGTAATAAATGATATCCATGTAGCTGTGATCAGCTGGTTGTTCCTGATTAATTTAGCTGCTCAGACATTTTCAGTCTTCATCATGACAAACTGATGAGTCACTGCAGTGATTCATCGTCAGACAGGAAACAGTTAATGCTCGCTGCAGCTGGAGGTGGAGGCAGATCATTTATACAGCTGGTAAAATCAGGTTTCACTTCAAACAAACTGATAAAGAAGACTGGTTCTGATCGGGTTCTGATCTGGTTCTGTTCTGGTTCTGATCGGGTTCTGATCTGGTTCTGTTCTGGTTCTGATCGGGTTCTGATCTGGTTCTGTTCTGATCTGGTTCTGATCGGGTTCTGATCTGGTTCTGATCTGGTTCTGATCTGGTTCTGTTCTGGTTCTGATCTGGTTCTGATCTGGTTCTGTTCTGGTTCTGATCTGGTTCTGATCTGGTTCTGTTCTGGTTCTGATCT
>SSNP01000075.1:1690150-1701929 GCA_006937955.1 Pachypanchax playfairii | reverse complement strand
TCTGGTTCTGATCTGGATCCTCTTGAGTTGATTGTCCAAAGGAGGATGAAGAACATGATGGAGAACCCTCATCATCCTCTTCAGATCAACACATTTAGAAATAATTCTAAATTTGAAGTCACAAAGAAACAGAATCTGTTCAAATAAAGTGAAACAAGTTTCTGATTCATGAATGAAACACCAGAAGTTCCAGCGTGTTCTGAGGATTCAGACTGATGGAACCGGGTCATTATGAGTTCTGATCCAGTTTGAAGGGGATTTCAGTGAAAAGCAGGACGCATGACATCTTTTCTTATTCTGCATCTTTTCTTCTTCCAGTTTCACGTGGCTGTCGGCTCACGTGCACAGCAACATGGTGATGCATTTCTCAGGGTGTGTCGTTGACAGCTTCGACCGGGAGTTTCGCTGCATGTACGCCGACTCGCAGGTGATCGACTGTTTCTCAGAACCAGACGATGAAGGGATGCCGTACTACCCATCATACCAGGCCATGATGGCCCCTGGTCTGGCCCCTGGTCTGGCCCCGGGGATCGGCGGGGTGCTGGGGATGGATTTACTCTCCGACAGGTAAGATCTGATTCAGTGGACGAGTTGCTGCATGAATCCAGTTATAAATATTAAATATTTAATAAACTTTGGGATCCACTGAATGAATGTTTGTATATTTATTCACATTTAACAAACTGAAATATGGAAACTGAAAAAAAAAGTAAATGAACATTCAAAATTATATTTTTGATGGAAAAAAAAACAAATAATAAAAATAAAATGAAAGATTCTGTAAGTTTGTCAGTGATTAAAGTTAAAAACAGGAAGTAGACGTCGCTCCATGCGGTGTTGATCCTGACGGTCTCTCTCCATCTGCAGGCAGCGGGACCGGACCTTCTCTGAGAACTCCAGCAGTCATTCCAGTAACAGCGTCTCCAGCATCAAGGCGGCTCCTGGGATGAAGACCAACAACGTCTTCAACGTGGTTCAGAGTCATGAGAAGGAAGCAGCTGGCTCCGCCCTCCGGAGCCCAGAGAAGAGAGGTTTAGGTGTATTATTAAGGGGAGGACAGCCCCCCCCAGTGCGAGAGTCTCCTAATGGTGGAAACAATCACAACCCCGTTACCGACCGCCCTCCGCCAGCCTACATCCACCCGGTGGTACGCCCACCCCACCCCACCCCAGTGGATGTCATGCGGGGGAATATTGGGGGCACATCTTCTAAGTTCCAGGAACTGGCGCTGTACGACCACAAACCCAGTTTGATCCACAGCACCCCAAATTCCAACCTGAACCCTAAGACCCCTGTCAATGACCCCAAACCCGCCCCAAAGCAGAGGACACCCTCCAACCAGTTCTTCAACATGGGGTCGGACCTGTTCCGCCCGTCTTCCAAAGACAAAGAAACCTACAACTTCCGGAGGTCACCGTCCCCTCACAGCGCCTCACCGTGGGGAGGACCAGACCTCTGTCCGCCTGAACCGGAGAGACATCAGTGTCCCCCCCCTCCAACGTCTCCACCAGGTTTCATAAGCCGCCAGGACCAGAAGAGAATGACGTTAGGCCACAGCAAACTGGACCTGGTGAACCAGTACAACAAGAAGCCAAAGCAGATTTATAGTCGCTTTGAGCTGAAGAGCTCAAATTAACCTTCAAACGCTTCATCAGACTCTATGAGACTCGTGTTCCTGCTCGCAGCTCAAACATGGACTCATCTGGACTGTCAGGTGGAGTTTCCTGAAAGATCACAAGCTGTTCCTCTTCAGTTCCAGTCAGAACACCAACAGATGCAGGGGGCGTGGCTTCTTACAGGATGGTGGCTTATTAAACACAACTCATTAACATTCATCAACACTGACCAGCTCCTGTTCTAGAAAATAAACCAGGTTGCAGCTAAAAGCTCAAACTGCCTAAAAACTCAGAGAATGTCTGTTTGTGTCTCCAGGAATAAAAGTTTAATACGTTTAATTATCAACGTTAAGATATTTGTGTTTGTTTGGAAACCTGAACTGAACATCTGGACAGGATAAACAAGGTAGATTAATTTGGTATTCAGCAGCATAAATTATTTTATATCTCAAACTCTTTTTAGGAAATTTGTAAAACCTGAGTTCAGCTATTAAATACAGACAGAGTCTCATTGGTCAGGTGTTTCTTTTGTTCTGATTAAATTGAACTTTTCTCTCTGTAAATAAGACACCAGCTAATGTTAGCAAGGTAGCAACAGTCTGAATCAGCTGATCAGGTAGAAATGCAGCACTTGAAACTGACCCAGATGTTCAGATGAAGGTTCTGAAACCAGAATTTAACCAATTTATTTAAAAGAGAAATTTTGTCTATTTGAATTATTGTTCTGTAAAGTCGCTCCAGTCAAATCTAAAAAGTAGAAAGAATTTCTTTTTGTTTAAAATCACCAAGTAACGACTGATTGTAATTTGATATTTGCAGTTGGAGGTCAGTGAACTCGTGCCTTGATCCTCCTGCCTTAAGATCTACAGCCACATTTTACTGAACTGTCTCACCACGTGAATCAGGAACAAACTGTTTTTTATTCCTTCTGTGAAAATGTGACGTGAAACCTGAAGCAGGTGTTCGGGGTTTGCTGCAGGGATGATGATGATTCTGCGGCGCTCTTGAACGGGACTTGAGTTTGTTTATCTCGGGGTTGTTTTTATCTCTTTACACTGAACATGATCATTTCTGATCTAAAATAGTAAAACAGTAAATATTTCTGGGTTATTTTCCAGATGAGCAGCTCAGATCATATCAGGGCTTTAAACGTTCAGCAATAAGGAATGAACGCGGTCACGTGCGTGTGCATGTGTTTGTTTACTCATCAGCTGATTGGGATTTTTTACTCTTTTATCAGGATTTCAGTTAAATCAGATGAAATTCATTGTGTCCAGTTTGATGTGTTTAACTGTAAATAACATCTTGTTGAGCTGATTATTTTCATTTTTTGTTGAAATTATAAAAATGTATTTTTAGTATTTGTTCATGGGAAAGTGTGAATGTGTGTAAATGTTTATTTCTAAGATGAACAAACTTGAATAAAAACAATTTAAGATTTTTCTTATTGGATATAAACAGCTGTGAATTTAGGAAGAAATTTCAGATTAATGTGAAACGTTTTGGAGGTTTTAGGATTTTTTCAACTCTTCAAAAGTAAAAATTAAAAAAGGGAATATTGGTACTATATAATTAAATCATGTTCAACAAGTGGACCAACCTTCTTCAGCCCACGACCATCAGACATGAGTAGGTGTCACGTCTTCACATTTTTTATCTCCTCTTTGGACCAGGCTGGACCAGCAGGACATCTGATGATTGACAGGTCCGACCTGTTGACCTTCTCTTACAGACTTTATTTTGGAAACGGTTCTGCTTTTGGTAGCAGAAACTTCTACTTTTAGGATTTTACATGAACCAATTGGTCAAATTTTGGCTTGTTTTGTCAATAAAACCTGTTTTTTAAGTAGAACTAGCTCTGTTTCCCATCTGCTAGTCATATCATTTATTATATATTTGTATGTTTATTTCATTTTCAAAATACTTTCCACATTGAAAGCAGTCCAGAGTAACTTTTACAACTTTAAGCTGCTGTTATGAAACTTGTCTAAGTAGATACTCACTGAAAATCATGTCCATCTTCATATCAGACACTCTGGACGTCTCTGGTTCTCCTATATTACACTTAATAACTACAATAATTCGGGTCCCAGCAGGAAGTGGTGTTCTGGTGATTTATGCTGCCCTGATGAAAAATACCTCCATAGTATGAATTAACAACTTATTTCATAACAAGATGTTATTAGAAGTTTATACAGTATTCTTGTTTATAGTGAGTGTTTCCTGTTAATTATTTAAACATATTTTTATGATCCTTCCCTGATATTTTCTATATAAAAGCCCTCTGGGTCCTTATCAGCCATTGTTGGGTCCTTCTCCTCTGGGTGTGTCCAAACATTTGCCTGTTGCTCTGACAATGGAAAGAAAGTAAAAATAACATCATATTTAGTGTTTCTGTCCTGGAGGATTTATTTGATAGGTAAAATGTATTTATGGAAAAATATAGAAACAAAAATAAACTATTAATCTGTTTATTGAAGTCAAGACTGTAGAACGACACGTGTGTAGCACATATCAACAGGTAACATATTTCTACTGAACACCGGTTCCAGTAACGGCCGTCTGAGACACGACTGTAGAAAAGTTATTTAGTTCTGATTTAATTAAAACTTGTTCAGGGTCTTTACGCAGATGTACTCAGTGTTTCTCAGAGGAGAGAAGACTTCTGCAGGGATGTTCAGACCTGCGTTTTCCTCAGTCATGAAGGTTTTTCCTGTCAGGATGTCCCGCCCAGGGTTCGAGTCTCTGACCACATCACGCACAATGTGAGCTATTAAAAACACAGAAATAAGAGAACAATGGAGCGTCCAAGAAAGTGTCCCAGAAGTCTGAAACTGGTCTGAACTAAGAGAACTTGAATCTAACAATCGCAACTCAAACGCTGAGACAGGAAACACTAACTGATGTTTTATCTTTGACATTAAGGACAACTGCAGGATCTCATGAAGGACAAATGAATCATCTGCAGGTCCAGAGTCGACTGTCAGAGAGACTCAGATCCACTTTGTGTCAGATCCAGTTTGTTTTTATTTGTGCAGCTGAGACGGGTCCAAATGGACTTCATGAACAGAAATCCTGCTTATTGTTGATCAACTCTCATCCCAGCTGAGTTTCATAAACAGGCTGCAGCTGTCGGACTGCAGCAGTAACTGTTGTTGTGTTTAGATGCTCCAGCAGCTTTTCCTGCTCCGCGACTTGCTGTTATCTCCAGGATGCAGCTCGTTTCCTTTCACAGCTGTTTTCTGCTGACTGAATGTTCATACACTCGCTTTCTGACCTTCAGCTTGTTTCTTGTTGTGTGTTTGCGTGTGTATTGTTGTTGTGTTCAGGTGTAAACCCTCCAGTTGGGATCCAGATCCAGGTGTTATTTATTCAGGTTTCCCTCCTGAACCTGTTGCCGTATAAACACCATAAACACTGATCTGTAAACACCTGGAAACCATAAATATCAACCTGTAAACGTCTGTAAACTTTAACCTGTAAATGTGGACTTAACTCATGATGTCATCAGTCCCGTAAGAATCACCTTTCTGTAAAGATCTGATGAAAATGTCTGGAATCACAACATTTCATTCTGATTCAAACTTATAGTTAATGTTCTTCCAGAGACAAACCTTCAGTGATCTTTGATCTGCTGAGTGAATCCCTGTAAACACCGTGTGATAATGAGCCATGTTTGAGTTGCTTCAGCACCTGTACAGGTAACAACAAGCTGCAGCAAGAATCAAACCACAAAATGGTTTCAGGGTTGATTAAAAGTGTTTATCACGTGTATGACAAAGCAAACAGACGGAGGCTGAGAAGGGTCAAGTTTAAAAGTCGGATTTTATTCTAAAAATGTAATTATGACTTATAAGATTTTTTTTTAAAAAGACCTTTAAAACTGCTAAAGAAACAATTAAACAGAAAATCTGAGACCATGTAAAGACATAAAACAAGCCCCTGTGGCTTTCAGTCTACCCCTGGACTACTACACCCCCCCCCCCCCACACACACACACACACACACACACACACACCCAACCCCCCAACTAACATCCTGCTCTTCATCTTTCATGAAGAGATTTATTGGCGTGTTCATGCAGCAGGAACTCCTTCATGTCACATGAGTTTCAGCACCTTCCCAAGAGTCCTGATCCTCAGTCTGAATACCCCCCTTTGGTTTCTGTCCTTGGAGCTGAGACTTCATGTCCTTCAGTGGAGAAGATGACCTTTATTGAACTATGGAAGTCTTTGAAAACACTAACATGCATGCGTTCAGCGGGGGGGGGGTGTATATGGAAATGTTTCAGAATGCAGATCACTTGGCCAGGTGATCACGTGATGGGCAGAGATGCATCTGCTTCCAGATTTGAAGTGAAACTGAATCCGGCTTCAGGTTGGGACAGAAACCCGTTCCTGTGCAGGGTGCGGCGGATTCAGCAGGCTGCGGTCTGGTCTTTGTTACAGGACCAGATCCGAGTATCTGTGAGGCTTCATGAGTCCACGCCGACAGGAAATTCAGTTCAGTCTCATCATTACAATGTGACACGTGGACGAGCCACTTTAATTCAGAACAGTCCACAAAAAAAATGTATACTAACTAAAGTGTTTGTGACAGTTTTGAGTTTTCAGAACCAGCAGAAGCAGCCAAAAGGTCCACAAGTGTTTCACCTGAAGAACGAAAAGGAACTACGAGTTTGACTCAGGTTTGTTGTTCTTGTTTTTATTTTTGTTTTTCAGTCTTTATCTCTCACGTCACAAGCCATCTGCTTCTTTCTGAAACTCCAAAAGCAAGTCTGTAGCGACCGCAGGTGTATCGAACAGGTGAAACATGACTCAGACTGTGTTGTAACGTCCAGGTGACCGAATTTACCTGTGCAGTCAGGGCCCACCTGTCTGCTGCTGATTCTGCAATCTGCCGTCACGCAGTTTCTGATCAAGTCTGATGTTAAAGTGCTGCCATCTGCTGGTGCTTTAGTGTCACTGCTGCTTGAAGTCGCTCCTGGTCAAAGTGAAGTCAATAAGTCAACAAACGGCGATTTTAGTCCATTTTGGGGGTGTTTCAGCACCCCCAAAATGAATCAAAGCATCCCCAAAGATTTCTCACTTTATTTATTTTTTTTTACAATATTTTCTGTTTGTGTGATAAACTACTAACAATATAAAAACCATGGGCGTAACAACCGCGGGATACGCATGGGACATGTTTCCCGCACATTTTCTGTGTCAGTGTCTTCTATTCCCCGCACTTTTTTCCAGCTTTTACATTAGTTTAAACAGCTAATATGCGGTAACAGATTTTTCTGACCGTCTTTAAACGCACCGTAAGCTAACGAATCGAGGGGATCACCTTCAGGTGCTGCAGAAAGCAGAACAGCAACTTATAAATCAGCAACACCCAGCAAAAGACAAAAAAACCGTGGACAGTTTCTTCCATACCAGCGGTGTAAGTTGAGTTATGCTGTTATATGCAGATGAAATTAGCTAAACAATGGGCTAGTTAGCAGTAGGTTAGTTAATACATCTGGTTTTACACCAACATGGAGTTTTAGGTCACTACACAACTCTAAAGCCACTTTTAGAATATGTATTTCTAGAAAATAAATACGTGGATATAAAATGTCACATTTTTTAGTGTATTCAAAATCATATTACTCGGTAACAATAGCACTAACATTCTTCCTGTTATATATAGTTGAAACTTCAGAGTGTTTTGTTTTCAAAGAGACTCCAGCCATGTCTCTACTCAAAATGCTTCAAGAACAGTTTTAATTTTAATTTGGGTTTGTGTTTTTAAAACATTTGGAGCAAAAATTGCAAGAATGTTAATTAACAATACTTATTGTTGGTGTTTAACTGTTACCTTGCTAGTTTATGCTAGTAATGAACCCAATGTTCTTTCATTCTGTGTAGAGCTCGGTACTTATTGCTTTCCATATATTTAAACGAAATCTTTATTGCACAATATTAGTGATATTATCAGTCTTTAAAAGAAAAGTGGCTGAGAAAAAATATCTACGCCATAAAGGAGGACTTTGAGGATATTTTTATGTTAATTTCACTGGTACTAATTCTATTTTTTTTTAATTCCACATTGTTTTTACCTTTATTGCCATGATAGATAGATCAGGGTCAGGGAGGAGGTTTATTACCAGAGTCCAGCAGCAGGGAAGAGGATGCAGGTTGTTCACAGGTAAAGAGAAATTAAAATTTGTTGAGAATATGATGATATCCATTGGTAGGTGAAACCAAGCAGGTATGAGACAGGGGTTTTCAAAGATTCTTTAGAATTGCTGTCATTCACACTTCATAAATATTTTGTTTGTATTTTAATAAGTAGTTCATGGAGAAAGTCTTGTGTCAGGGTAGAAACCAGGCTGCAGAACCAGCAGACTGATTATAACAGGAGATGAATCTTCTTTAGCTGCTCTAAAGCCTCATCAGCCAGATCCAAAGATCCACTGTTTACCAGAAGCTGGTTGATAAAACTCTAACATTTCAGAGAGAGAGAGCTATGAGAACTTCCTCTGGCTTCATTTCCTCCAAGGTGTTGAAGTAGTAGTAGTAGTAGTAGTAGTAGTAGTAGTAGTTGTGATTTTACTGTCACAAACCTGTTTTAAGAATGGTAAATGGTGTGTACTTGTATAGCGTTTTACTCAGGTCCTACGACCCCCAAAGCACTTCAGACTACAGTAGTTTCTTGCTAGGCGATCTTTTTTTCTCTGGGCGGAGCGGGTATTCAAACCGGTGACCTTCTGGTTACCAGATGACCTGCTCTACCGCCTGAGCCACGGCCGCCCAAAGAAAACATGACAACTTTCTAAAAACAGAGAACAAACATGGTTTTAAAAACTGGAAGAAGACCTGTGAAAGATTTGCATTACACACTAAGTTGTTATAAAATATGTATAAGTTCATAGTCTGAATTTCAGTGGAATTTTGGTGGATTTCAACCAGCAACTGGGCTCTGACCAAATATGGGCCGTTGGAACGCTAGAGACTTAATTAATTTAAGAATCTTATGATTTGATAAAGAAATTTGCAGACTTGCACAGAGATGGTAAATTTATGATGACTGATTACGGAGACAAAGACAACAGACGATGAGGACAGGGAGGGACAGGGATTTAAATGCACCAAGGAGGCAGTCAGAGAGAACTCAGGAGACATTTAAAAACACAGGGACTGACAGAGACAAGGAAGAAGTCTCATCGTGACGAGTAGTTTTTTTGCCTGGCTGGGCAGTTCTCTGGGTGCTCAGCACCCCCAAAGCTCTGATCCTAGAATCGCCCCTGAAAATAAACAAATAATAAATGAAGCACAACTACAGAAAACCAGAGAATGTAACAAATATCTGAGATGGAAATAAAAAATGATGGAGAAAATATAATAAAATTAATATTAATCAATTATGTATGTTTACAGTCATAAATTTCATTCAGAGACAAAAATGGACAAAAAGACCAAAACATTCAGGTCAGACTTGATCCTGGTCCTCAGGGTCCACAGTTCTGCATGTTGGTGATATTTTCATGCTTAAACACACCTGATTCAGGTACAGGTCGAGGTCAGCTGTCAATCAGCCAACGGTTTAAATCAGGTGAGATGAAGCATCAAAACATGAAGGACAGAGAAGCACCGAGTCAAAATAACAGCTGGTTGATTAGTTGGTCAACTAGTTAGTTCATTGGTTTGTTAATTAGTTGGTTAAGTCTCTTTTCATGTCCCTTTGGACATGTGAGTGTCTTTTTTGTATTTTTCATCATTTGTGACTTTTCCTTGTTTTATTGTAGCGGTTGAAGTTTTTTGTGAAAAGTCGAAATAGCTCCTCATGTGGTTCCTCTGGTGTTTGAGGACACACAGCACATCATAGTGAGATGTTTGACATGTAGGTCCATGTAGGACAGAAGTCCTCTGTGGACAGATGCATTATGACTCAACAACAGGCGACGTGACGTAAGCAGCATCTGAAACACGGATCTGATGACAGATGCTGGTTCACTTCCTGCTCCATCCCTGCAGAACATTTCAGAATCAGAATCATTATTTGATCCAGTATGTTACAAATACAAGTAATTTGGTTCTGGTTCACTTTCCTCTTGTACTTACAGACAGACATAAAGATAAATAGACAGTGTTGGACATAGAACACACACAAGACATGAGACACGTTAGCAGCGTCGTCCACCATAAATGTCTTATTGATGGATTGAAGTCAGGTGGTAGAGAACAGGTAGATATAATTATTTCATGAGAGAAGAAGTTCTTTCTTCATGAAGGTGTTAAACATGTTTCTTCAACATGGAGATGGTCTGGAGGAGGAAACTGGTCTTGGGTCTGGTGGTTCTGGTCTACAGTGATCTGTAGTTCCTTCCTGAGGGGAGAGAAGATCCTGATGAGAAGGTCTCTGCTGATGCTGCCAGACCTTTTCCTCTGGAGGAGTCCAGGTCCTGGATGGAGGAGTCCAGGTCCTGCATGGAGGAGTCCAGGTCCTGGATGGAGGAGTCCAGGTCCTGCATGGAGGAGTCCAGGTCCTGGATGGAGGAGTCCAGGTCCTGGATGGAGGAGTCCAGGTCCTGGATGGAGGAGTCCAGGTCCTGCATGGAGGAGTCCAGGTCCTGGATAGTCTGGTTGCTGAACCAAACCAGACAGCTCTGCACAGACATTTCCACACTGGCTGCTACACACACACACACACACACACACACAAGTGTGTTTTGTTATCCTTATGGGGACCGTCCATTGACTTCCATTGATTTTAGTAACTAGATTTATACCTAACCCAAACCCTTTTACTAACCTTAACCATTACTGATCTATAACTAACCCTAAGACTAACTAAAACTCTATTCACACCATACCTATAAACCTAACCCCTAACCCTAAAAAGGGGAGTCCCCCTCATGGGGACCAGGCTTCGGTCCCCACAAGAACCCTCAGACCCCAGAAAGATAGTAAAAGTCAGGAAACGGGTCCCCAGGAGGTCAGAAATACAAACCCACACACACACACACACACACACACACACACACACACACAAGTGTGTTTTGTTATCCTTATGGGGACCGTCCATTGACTTCCATTGATTTTAGTAACTAGATTTATACCTAACCCAAACCCTTTTCCTAACCTTAACCATTACTGATCTATAACTAACCCTAAGACTAACTAAAACTCTATTCACACCATACCTATAAACCTAACCCCTAACCCTAAAAAGGGGAGTCCCCCTCATGGGGACCAGGCTTCGGTCCCCACAAGAACCCTCAGACCCCAGAAAGATAGTAAAAGTCAGGAAACGGGTCCCCAGGAGGTCAGAAATACAAACCCACACCCACACACACACACACATGCACGCACACACAGATACACCACACACACGCACGCGCGCGCACACACACACATACACACAGTGAGGATGAAGAGGCAGCTTGTGGTAGAAGATTCAGAGGAAATCCAGACGATGTTCTTTAAGTTCTTCTGGACTGACGTCATGATGTTGACATGATGACAGAAACCTTCACCTGCAGCCTGCAGAGCAACAAACACCTGGAGGCAGATATCAGCTGTCTGAGGTCCAGCAAGGAAAATTGCTGTGTAACAGGATTCTGCTGCAGCCTGGTTACCATAGAGACGAGTTTGATTTGTTTTCACAGTTTCTGTTATGATAGAACATGTTGGAGTCCAGATAAAGAGCTGGTGTGTCCCCTCAGACCGGTCTGTTGGTCCTCACTCAACACGGCTCAATAAAACAAGCCAGGACATCAGTTCAGATCCTGGTCTGAGTCCTGTATGGATCAGAAGCAGGTCAGATCCAGGTAGTCCCTCTGCCCTGGGACTCCTCACCTGCCCTGTCTGTACCTATATGACAGTTGAGGTGAGATGACCGCATGGTTCCCCACAGTGAGAACATGGATTATGTGTTGAGGAACCAGCTGTGGGTTCTTTCTTATTTTCTTTATCTGAAATTCTGAATGTTAAATTCTGTTTTTGTGTCTTTCTTTTAATTTGTTATTAGAAGTGAGACAGTAATTAACCTGAAATATCTGTGTTTTGTGTTTGTAACTTTTACTGAAACATTTTATTCCTGATTATCAGGTTTGAGGTTTTTGTGCTTTTCTTTTTCAGTTTTGAACTTGACCCTGGTTTCAGAGACTCTGTAGCGCCCCCAGTGGTCGAAAA
>SSNP01000075.1:1656269-1682889 GCA_006937955.1 Pachypanchax playfairii | reverse complement strand
CAGCGGCTGCAGCTGCATCAGCTGATACAGCTGCAGCTGATACAGCTGTATCAGCTGCAGCTGTATCAGCTGATGCAGCTGCAGCCGCTGGACCTGCATCTCATCTGACTCTTCTTGCTGATGGAGGCAGCAAAAGCTCCAGGTCAAACTAGTTTTGTGAATTTGTTGGTACATTGAAGAAGAAATGTTATTTTTGCAGATTCTCTTGTTAAAATGTTTCACTTGTTTTTTTTATTTTGTGGTTATTTTGTGTGTCTCTGCGACTTCCTGTTATTATTACTGTTGGATTTAAATAGTTTTTTTTAGATGTTTGATGTTTTGGGTCTCAGCTGATTTTGTGTCGTCTCTGATAAATTTGATGAACTTTGGACACAAATGAAATTCCTTCTGTTTGGAAATCAGATCTAGATTTTGATGGAGAATGAAACCGTAGTAAACATCACCACACAGCACACCGACCTCCTCTTCTTTGTTTGAGTCCTAGTTTAAGAGTTTTGGTTTTGTGTGATTAGTTTTTTCTCTTTTGTATGTTTCGATAATGTAAATAAACTGTCAGTTACATCATTATTCTGGAAACATCAAAGAACTGGTTTTGAGTTTATTAAGAAAAGAGATGCATTTTGTTCTCACTTGTATAAAACACATGATGAATTCCTCCTTTTCACTGAGACGCTCCCATGTGGACGTTTAGCAGTCTGTCCATACGGATGAATGAGATCTGGTCTCTGCATCACTCCGATGTCACTCTTTCATCTGATCATTTGTAGGAGAAAAACAGAAGAAATCCTGAGAGTAAATTTGAGGATATGCGGCTCCACGAGGGAGTTTTCTCCTGAAAACACTGTCGCCTTGTTTTCAGTTTGAACAGAATCAAACAGTATCAGCAGACTCTACAGCTGCAGCAACGAGCACAGATTTCCTTCATTAATCCTTCGCTGTTCGGCTCGTCAGCCTGAGTTCACTTTGATTTGATGCACAATCTGAAATGGACGGTTGATCTAAGTTGTTACTAAAGGCATCAACTCCTCTGACTGTGTTTCACTATTTTCTAGCTGGGGCTGCACGGTGGTGCAGTGGGTAGCGCTGTTGCCTTGCAGGGAGAAGATTCTGGGTTCTAAACCAGTTTACATGCATGTGTGGGTTTCTCTCCGGGGACTCTGGTTTCCTCATACAGACCAAAAACATGTCTCTATATGTGACCCTGTGATGGACAGGTAACCTGTCCAGGTGTAGCCCCGCCTCTCACACAGTGACAGCTGGAGACAGACACCAGCTCCTGACTGACTGACTTCATTCTGTATTTGTTGAAAACATTTTTGAAGAATTAAAATCAGAACAGGACGGTTGATCTGAGTCGACAGTGAGTCCAGTTCAGTGTCTGTGTTCCATTTGGAACCAGCTCAGAGAGGTTTCCATACTCTGAATTATTAATGAGGTACTGAGAGGAGCTCCGCCCCCCTTCGTTAATCCCCCCTCCATCTCTTCGCCCTCTTATCTCTGCATCTCTCTTTTTGTCCCTTTCATCCTGTCTTTTGTCCTCTGGAGGTTTGAGTCTCAGCCCGTTTAGAGAACCAGGCAGCTGCAGAGTGAAAAACACGACAGTCAGAATCAGCTGATCGATTTTTGGATCCATCCCTTTTTCTGTGATTGAGGAGAAGCTCTCAGCTTCTCTTTGAGATGTTTGATAAATCTTTCAACATCCAGAGTTTAGTCTGTATTTAGGCAGTTTGTTCCTGAACTCTGTGACCTTCAGCTCGGCTTTAAGGTGGTTTTACACAGTTGTGTTAAGGTGGTATTTGAGTTTCTGTCCTGGTCTGTTGGAGAAGAAAGAATTTATCTGCTTTTAGAGTTTATTCATGGAACTTTTCACAAACAGTTCATATATTTTTTCCTAGTTATAAATAAAGTGAATATTTATTAATAAGATATCAAACAAAAAATGACATTTTATCCTTTTTTTATCGACTCACATGTAGATGAATGTAAAAACTGCAGGTTTAAACATCTGGATCTGACAGGGTTCGTTCTTCTTTTGACCTTTTCCCTGTTTTTCTGCTCATTCTCAGACGTGGCTGAAAAACTACGGCTACCTGCTGCCCGAGGAGGTCCGAACGTCAGACCTGCGGCAGGAAAAGGCCATGCAGTCGGCCGTCGCCGCCATGCAGCGTTTCTATGGGATTCCTGTGACGGGGATCCTGGACGAGACGACGATACAGTGAGTTTTAGTAAAACAGTTTATTTTTCCTTTTTATCTGAGAAGATGTTCGTGTGCTGAACAATCTCAGTTTAATCATGTGACCACAGGACTGAATGTTTTCAGGTAACTTATCAGATTCCTGCCACAAAATGTGATTTAAAATCTGTCAGAAAAACCAAAAGAAGTGACTTTAAACCTGCAGGAACAGATTCAGTTTTTAGCTCCAGTAATCAGATTTGTTGTTTTAAAAGTCAAATATTTATCAGACTCAATAAAATGTTACAAATATTCTGATGATAAATCTACACAGAACTGATCTGTTATGATGCGTTAAAGCGCTCCAGTTTTTTCTGGTTTTCTGATAACATCATTAGAAATGGCTCTTGGTGTTGTGTTCAGGTGGATGAGGAGACCTCGCTGTGGCGTCCCGGATCAGCCTCACACCAGCCGTCGGCTGAGAAATAAACGTTACGCCCTAACGGGACAGAAGTGGAGAGATAAAAAGATTTCCTACAGGTACCGCCTCTGTCGCCATCTTCCTCTCTGTCTGCTCTAGATTAGCAGTGTCCCAGAGCACCCTGAAAGCATCTCGCCCATCACTCCCGCCCTGCTGGTCCCGCCGCTCTCCGCTCGTCCTCTGCCGTGCTCGTACAGTAAAAACCCTCTGCTCGACTCTGTAATGTGGCTCTAATGCAGATTAGAAATGTCCCACGAGACTCTGAACACATTTCAGCTCCAAGTGCAGCTTCTGCCCACGTTTTCCTCCAGACACACAATGTTGCTGCAGCTGAGTGTGTGTTAGTGTTAGAGCTGCTGCAGGAACCAGAACCAGATCAGAACACATGTTTCCTGCTCAGTGTTCTGCAGTTCTTCATCCCTTTAAATGGATAGAAATTAAAGAATATATCTTGATTCAGGTGCAGCCAGAATTAAATTGATCAGATATTTAATTGGTCCGATTCAGGATAATTTAATCCAAACAGATTAAACCACCATTAACCCCCCCTCCCCCCAACACACACACACCCACACACGAACACACACACACTCCAGCAGTTTGTCTGAGTCTTACTCTTCAGTCTTTTTCCGTTTTATCTGTTCTTGTTCTCTCCTTTCAAATCATCTCTAAGTTTTATTGGGTTAATGTAAATTACGTTTCTCCCACGGGACACTGAAGGCATCGCAGGTCTGCAGCTTCCCACTCGACAGTATGAGCTCACACTCGTCTCTGGTTACTCTTCACTGCATGCTGTTCTCCTCGGTTCTTCTCGTGTTTCATCGTTTGTCTCGAGCTCTGCTCCTCTTCCTTCCATCTGCAGGTGTTTTAAACCTGATTCTTCTTCTTCTGAGGCACCAAAGTTCTGCGTGAACTCTGTTAGATGTGGCTAATTTGCATCTGTTGATGTTTAGAAGAAGCTTCTTGGATCATATCGTTTACAGTACGTGCAGTATTAATGTCCACCAGCTGGGATTTGTTCCAGTTCTTCCTTCTCCATGAATCCCTGTGAGACTGAAGGACGTGTCCTCCACCGAGCTGCATCACTTTATTCAGCGCTGCTTTCATTAAAAATAGATTATAATAAAAAGATTTTTATCTGCACTGCAATTAAAGAAAACCGTTCAGATAAAACACCAGCAAATAAAAGAGAAGCTTGTCGTCATTTAAACAACATGTAGACGAGGCCTTCACACAGTGCAGCACATAAATATAAACTTCTGTTAATGCAACAAAATCATGAGCTCAAATTTAAAAGTAAAGCAAAAAAAAGAAAAGCTGCAGAAAAGAAAATCAAGTGTTTATTAACTCAAACCTTCAGTTCTGCAGAGCAGCAAGTTCAAACCTCTCTGTTAAACACGTTATGGAGAAGATGTATTTGCATGAGAAATACAAAGTTCATTTTGATTTAAAGACACTTTATTTTATTTTTTTATTTTATTTTTATTTCCAGTCAGCACTTTATGTTTCTTATTCTCCTCGTCCCTTTAAACCAGCTGATGCTTCAGGTTCTTCCTGTTTAGAGTCACATGTTTCTGCTCAGTGGGAGGAGCCACTCGGACACAGAACAGAACTGGACTACAGTCTGCAGCTTGTATCTTGTAATAAGGATAAAACTAAACTTTCTAAATACAGATAAAGAACCGAGGAGAACAAGTACCAAACATGATGAGATGTTTAATCAGAGATCTGAAGTGTATCAGGTGTGTCAGGTAGATACAGGTGTGGGTGTCAGGTAGATACAGGTGTGGGTGTCAGGTAGATACAGGTGTGGGTGTCAGGTAGATACAGGTGTGGGTGTCAGGTAGATACAGGTGGGCTGCAATGTGCCTCGAGGTCAACATTTACAGGAAGGAGAAACTCACAGATTCTCGTTCTGACGCTGACTTTGTTTCTGAGGTTAAACCTGATGGAGTCTAGAGTTCAGGTCGACGCTGATTAACGAGTCGGCGTTTCAGTGCTGCAGAGTTCATTTCCTCTCTACTGCGTCTCACGGCGTCGTGTTTAAACTGCAGGGTTTGTTCTTCTGATTGGACATGAAGACATGCAACGTTTCTGTCTCTCTGCATCCTGGATGTGTCTCCTCACATCAGGAACCTGCTCAGATCTCTCGTTTGGATTCATTGATATTTATTTACATATTTTACGTTTCGTCTGTGAGAACAAAGACTGGACTCCCGCTGAGAAACAGATTGTGTGAAATGAACTTGCCTGGATGTCTTTTCCTGCCACGTCCTTGCTGTGTTTTATTTTCTCCACCCTTCATCCTCCTTGTCCTCCTCCTCCTCATCATCATTAATCCCATCTGCTCTCAGAAACTCTTCACATCGTTTTCTTTAACTTGGTCAGAAAGTGACGCCAAAGGTTTAGAAAAGGCTTTGTGATAGACGATGTGTGAAAATGTTTCCACGGTGGCGGTGAGCTGAGCGATACGGCGAGCGCGCAGCAGAATGGCGTGATGACACGTCTCCTTTCCTGGAATTCATCTACCTCATTCATGTGCTGCATCGTGCACGTTAACACTGGTGCTGCCGACTCGGACCATCAGCTGAGACATGAACTCCGTCTCTGCACAGTTACGCTGATTATATCATATATTTATCAATGATGAATCCGATCAGTTACTCAGATTACAGACTCGTCTTAAAGACATGGAATCTTGGATGACAGTTTTCTTCCCTTAAACTCAGACAGAGGTTCTGGTTCTGGTTCTGGTTCTGGGTTTTTGGACCTGAGAACTTTAGGAACAAACTGTGTAGTTAGTTATTTACTTTAGACGCATTAATTTATCCTCCAACAAGAAGGTAAAGAACCTGGGTGTTATCTTTAACCAGGACATGTTCCTTTAGTTCTCATATAAAACATGTTACCATGACGACCTTCTTCCACCTGCGTAATGTTGCTAAAATTAGGAGCATTCTGACCCAAAGTGATGCAGAAACTTTAGTTCATGTATTTATTACTTCTAGACTTGATTACTGTAATTCTTTATTATCAGGATGTTCTAATAGTTCTATTAAAGACCTCCAGCTGATCCAAAATACTGCTGCCAGATCCGACACAATCTGCTGGTTCTTTAAAGAGGAAACTTTTTACTTATTGTTTTTTATAATTAACTGAATCTGATCTTATTACTGAACTGTTTATATATGATTAACTTTGAATCAGGAGCGTTTTAGGATTTCTTCACATCTTCTGTAATAAACATGTTTTATTTACGTCAGTAACTTTCGGTTCAGCTGATCTTAAACATGCAGCAGAAACCAACTTTGTGATGTTTTTAAATGTTCTGATGGTTCATTTTAAAAACATGTTTACCGTTCATGTGAAATGCTGCTGACTTCCTGGTTTGTGCATGAACTGAGATGGTGTAGCACCACATGGGCCTCTGCAGTCTGTGATTCTTGTTCTGTGTGTGATTCCACAGCATATCAAACTACACACCTAAAGTGGGAGAAAAGGACACTCACAGAGCGATTCGACAAGCCTTCAACGTGTGGCAGGCCGTCACGCCGCTCTCCTTCCAGGTCAGAAAACCTTTACATCAGCGATGTCTGACTCCAGACCTGAAGGACCACCATCCTTCATGCTTTAGATGTTTCAGATCCTCAGCCGGTCCTGCAGAAACCTGTTAATGACTTGTTCATCCGAATCAGGTGTGTTGAATCAGAGAAATATCTAAAACACGCAGGACGGTGGCCCTCGAGGACCAGGACACGCCTGCTTTAAAAGTTTAATCTAGAAAACAGTTTGATACTTACAGAACTCCATCTGCTGCTGTGTTTTAGTTTAGTGTTATTTAGTGGCGTCCAGATGTGACCTGCAGCTGGAAGGTTTTTACTGGAGACTTGTTGTGTAATAATTTATGTGGAAAGCAGCTCCTCCAGATTGTTTTCATGGGGGGGGGGGCACCAAAACCAGAAGCCATGACTGAATTTGGGGAATTGTGTTACGCTGCTGTGGTTTATAGAAGAGTGTAAAACCAGTAAAATCCTGCTGATAGTCTTCGGTGTCTTGTTTTACAGTTCAGGGTGTTAGCATCAACATTTTAATACTGCACAAGAGCTACTTTATGTTAATGCAGCTTTATTCTTTATTTAATTAAGATGAGACACTCATGCAGCAGATCAGGAAGTCAGAAGCATTCAGCTAGCTAGTAGATATCAGATGCACATGTGACTGGCTAGTGGGGGGGCAGGTAATCCCCCCCGATGGCGCCACTGGTGGGAGAGCAGCATGTTTTGGTCCAAGAACCCTGGAAGTTGGATCTGAGCTCATTAAACTGATGAGCAGCTCAAACAGAAACGTTTCAAAATCCACATTTTTAAAAATTGAAACAGATTGTTTTTTATATTTGCACGTGATGTGACGAGGTTCTGGGAAAACGCTGACAGTGTTTCATGAACCACAACAACACTGAGACCCACACAGCAGTTCTGGTTCATTCATCTTTTCTATGCAGTTTTTCATCTCTCCTTCATCTGCGTTGGATCGTTGAGCTTTAATTACACACATGAACATGATGAAACACTGAGGTCATACGTTTCAGAATAAACTCACAGAAACCCTCATGTTTAGTAATGGAGCACCACAGGGTCCAGTTCTAGGACCCGACAGAAACCATGAAATCCAACATAAACATGGAAGTGTTTATAAGGAACAGTCTGTGTCTCATATTAACATTTTTCCTTGATTTATATATTTAAGTTTTTTTATTTTATTAATGTTTTAATAATTCTAACAGAAATCCAGTCATTGTTTCTCCAGAACTGTCTGATTTTCCTGCAGCGCTCTCACTGCGACTGTCAGCAGAAAAATCTAATTATTTTCTGTTGAATTTACACTGAACTGGCGTGTACGATGCTTTTGCAACACGTGTTGTGTGACATAGGACACGGAACCAGCCATGTACACAAGCTGTGGGGAGGAACTTGAGAACTTGTTTTGGACAGTAAATCTGTGACACATGGTCAAACATCTGGAATGGAAGAACCTGAAATGTGTTCTGTCACAGCTGGACGTTGAACTTGTGTCTCTCTGATGTTCCTCAGGAGGTCCCACACTCAGAGATCAAGAAAGAGACAAAAGATGCTGACATCATGATCTTCTTCGCCTCTGGTTTCCATGGTGACAGCTCTCCGTTTGATGGCGAGGGGGGGTTCCTGGCTCACGCCTACTTCCCTGGAGCCGGCATCGGAGGAGACACTCACTTTGACTCGGACGAGCCGTGGACTCTGGGAAACGCCAACCATGATGGTGAGACGCGTCTTGGTCGAGTCTCTCTGAGGTTCCTGTTATTTGTCTTCATGCGAACGTTTTAATGAAACAGCAGCTGATCAATTAAATGATTTTTTTATTTTTGAAGCTTCTGTAAATTAAATCCTGTGAAGTGATGAAGTTCTCTGTGTTTATCTGAGCGTCACGCTGCTCGCTCATTGGATGAAATATGGAGGGTAAACACTCTTCTGGCTGCTTGTATCTAAGTTTGATGAATGACTCGTGCCACGTCGGCTCTGCTGGAATAACTAACGAGTTGATGCAGAATCTGCTTCCAGAGATTAGAACAAAGAGAATTAATGGAGACCGGTTCAGACCGGTCCGACTCCTCACGCGTTCAGGATCTTTTATTTTAATGTAACTTAGATTTGTGCACAAAACATTAAAACCACCTACTTCATCTTGCATAGAAATCTGACCCGTCCAGGTCTGGACCCTGTTGATGCAGCACAAAGTCCGAGAAGTTCTGACTCGGCTCAGAATTCACAGATCCTGGATCAGGTTTGGTCTAGAGATGCTAGAGAACCGGTCAGCTCCATTAGCTTCATCTTCATGATTTATTTTCATCTGTTTGTTCAGATTTCTTCCTTCAGACCATCGTTACCGTTTAGAGGAGCGACAGGTTCAGCAGGATGTGAGACTGCAATCAGCTGTTGGAGGTCAAAACACCTGAGCAGGTTTAACGACTTTATACATGGAAACATTTTCTGTCTGTCTGTCTGTCTGTCCAGCCTCAGAGAGTTAACTTTATCTGAAAATGCGTGCACGCACACACACACACACACACACACACACACAGTAATTGAAAGATCAGGGATGAGATTGGGAGGCGAGAAACTTCTCAGGTTCTGTGAAAACTAATTCCTGATATCAGCTCCAGAAGGACGCCGTCAGGACGAACGTGCCACGTTTTCATTTCAGCTTAAAACCTTGTGTTCCCGCCTCAGTCAGGTGATGGTCTGTTATTAACCTGCTGACACCTGGAGGACAGAGCGGAGGACACAGAAGCTGCTGAATGAACGTGTCTCTGGTTAAACTGGATGTTTCTGCCTCTCATTGCGGGTCTGCTGTCTGATATATCGTCCTGTCAGTTTTATGGTTTACTCTTTGATCTGTAATATAAATGATGGAGCAGGTTTAAGTCCTCTTCCTCCCTAATTACAGGAATGACTCACTCAGGACCTTATTTGTGGACAGCAGAAGCGTGGCCGTCTGGCTTGATGTGTCTGTATTCAACGTCTCAGTGAGTCTAACTAAGATAAAGAAACGTTCTCTACAGGTTCAATAAAAAGTTCATATGGAGGCTGTTGGAAGAATCGAACAGCTGAGTGAATCCAGACTCTGTGGACTCGTCAGACTGGGACTACTCCAGACTCGGTGATATCAAACATCTTTATCACAGGAGGGCAGACGACTGCAGGAGCGAACACGGCAGAAGGAGGCGTTATCATAAGTACAGGGCGATGAAGAACGTGTACGAGGACAGACAGAGACATGGAGAGCACCCGCTGGGAATTCCCTCAGGCGATTGTACGAGGTGTTCAGCTCGCGCTCTGAAATCAACTTTATCTTTCTGCAGGCAGGAAGAAAGAGGAGCGATAAAAGGAGGTACCGGGATGCAGGAGAAGGAGAAAGATGAAAGGAACGACAGGATACAAAAACAAAAGAGCTGATCAAAGAAAAATCTGAGAAAATTCACCGTACAGAGTTTAATTAATATAAACAGATTTATTATATTATATAGATGTTAAAGAACCTCAGTGCAGCTGCAAAGACACAAAAACCTAAAAGAATGAAATAAAACCATCAGAGAAACTTTCTTCATCCTGAATGATTTATTTATCAGGACAAACAGTCTGTAACATCTGCAGGTGATTCTCAGGAAAAACAACAAGTTTTTCTTATTCTGACTTTTTACAGACGCAATTCGGTTGTTTCTCTCACAGCTGATTGAATCGACTCCATCCCTGAAACACGTTACTGTTTGTTCCTGGTTTGTTTTCTGATCTGAAGGAACATTTCACGCCTGGTTCTGATCAGTTTGGGCTTGTCAGCTCTTTATCTCCCTTTGCTGGGGTTTGAGGTAAATAAATCTTAAAATCAACACATGACATATTGTTCTGTTTTCATCTGCTGAACAGAAATAGATTAAAAATGTGCAGAATCCCATACATTTAGATTTAACATTTATATTTCACCATTTAATCTTCTTCCTTTTGAGATATTGTTTGTAAACGTGAGTCAGTTTTTAACAAATTAAGTTGTTTTCATTATTTACTGATTGTAATAACGGCTGCAGTGATACAGAAAAAAGAAATGGTGAGTTCAAAGGTTAGTTTGATTCTAAACAAAGAGAAAATAAAAGCTGCAGATCTGTGAGTCTGGAAGTGATGTTACATGAAGTCAGCTGTTGGACACCGAGGCTGTAATCCTGAAACACAACGGCTGGAGAGAAGAAGAAACGATAATTATGTTGTATAATTAGGTTCAGACGGAGTCAAACCAATTACAGAACTGAAGAAATGTATTAATCTGCAGCAGCTCAGTGTCACATTTAACTAATGATAGATTCAGGAAGACGCGACTCTGCAGCCTCATCACAAGTCTGACGAGATGCAGAAGAGCATCAACTTCCTTCTACATGGAAGATCGACCTGATAAAATCATCCCAATTTATCTGTTCACACTCTGTTTTAACCCAAAATTCTACTTTTTGAATCATCACAAGGATTATCAGGTGAACTCAGGTGGATTATCAGGTGGATTATCAAGTGAACTCAGGTGGATTATCAAGTGAACTCAGGTGGATTATCAGATGGATTATCAGGTGAACTCAGGTGGATTATCAGATGGATTATCAAGTGAATTTAGGTGGATTATCAGATGGATTATCAAGTGAACTCAGGTGGATTATCAGATGGATTATCAGGTGAACTCAGGTGGATTATCAGATGGATTATCAGGTGAACTCAGGTGGATTATCAGATGGATTATCAAGTGAACTTAGGTGGATTATCAGGTGAACTCAGGTGGATTATCAGATGGATTATCAAGTGAACTTAGGTGGATTATCAGGTGAACTCAGGTGGATTATCAGATGGATTATCAGGTGAACTCAGGTGGATTATCAGATGGATTATCAGGTGAACTCAGGTGGATTATCAGATGGATTATCAAGTGAACTTAGGTGGATTATCAGGTGAACTCAGGTGGATTATCAGGTGGATTATCAGGTGAACTCAGGTGGATTATCAGGTGGATTATCAGGTGAACTCAGGTGGATTATCAGGTGGATTATCAAGTGAACTCAGGTGGATTATCAGGTGAACTCAGGTGGATTTTCAGGTGGATTATCAGGTGAACTCAGGTGGATTATCAGGTGAACTCAGGTGGATTATCAGGTGAATTATCAGGTGGATTATCAAGTGGATTATCAGGTGGATTATCAGGTGGATTATCAAGTGAACTCAGGTGGATTATCAGGTGGATTATCAGGTGAACTCAGGTGGATTATCAGATGGATTATCAGGTGAACTCAGGTGGATTATCAGATGGATTATCAAGTGAACTTAGGTGGATTATCAGGTGAACTCAGGTGGATTATCAGGTGGATTATCAGGTGAACTCAGGTGGATTTTCAGGTGGATTATCAGGTGAACTCAGGTGGATTATCAGGTGGATTATCAGGTGAACTCAGGTGGATTTTCAGGTGGATTATCAGGTGAACTCAGGTGGATTATCAGGTGAATTATCAGGTGGATTATCAAGTGAACTCAGGTGGATTATCAGGTGAATTATCAAGTGGATTATCAAGTGAACTCAGGTGGATTATCAGGTGAACTCAGGTGGATTTTCAGGTGGATTATCAGGTGAACTCAGGTGGATTATCAGGTGGATTATCAGGTGAACTCAGGTGGATTATCAGGTGAATTATCAGGTGGATTATCAAGTGGATTATCAGGTGGATTATCAGGTGGATTATCAGGTGGATTATCAGGTGAACTCAGGTGGATTATCAGGTGAATTATCAGGTGGATTATCAGGTGGATTATCAGGTGGATTATCAGGTGGATTATCAGGTGGATTATCAGGTGGATTATCAGGTGAACTCAGGTGGATTATCAAGTGGATTATCAAGTGGATTATCAGGTGAACTCAGGTGGATTATCAGGTGGATTATCAGGTGAACTCAGGTGGATTATCAAGTGGATTATCAGGTGAACTCAGGTGGATTATCCGGTGGATTATCAGGTGAACTCAGGTGGATTATCAGGGGAACTCAGGTGGATTATCAAGTGGATTATCAAGTGAACTCAGGTGGATTATCAGGTGGATTATCAGGTGAACTCAGGTGGATTATCATCATTTCTTTGATGTTAATTTAAAACTCTGGTTTTAAAAGCAGCTGCTGATAACAACATGTTTTAATTGCTTTAGTTTTTGGTAAAACACATAACAAGGTATAATCTGTGCATTTGGACTGACCTCATTTTAAATCATTCAGAGGGTCACATGATCTCTTTTCTGATATTTAAACGAGTGTATGTTTTGACAAATTGCATAAAGACACAAAAATAACAGCAAACTATGATGAAGAGAAGGAAACTGGTGCCACATTGGCCTGTATTTGTGTTTGTTTAGATCTAATTAGGTCATGGATGTAAATGAAATGCATTCAGTAGCTTTATAATCCGACACATTCAGGCTTTTCCTCATCAGACAGAAACATCTGTTCCCTCTGGATTCAACATGTTTCCATTTATACAGGCACGTTTTAACTTCCTGCAGCAGCGCCTCATTATTTATGCATGTACAGGTTTAAAGCTGCTTCATGAGTGTGAACATGTGAGTTGGAGGGAACTGTTTGCGGCGTGTCTGAATGACCCCTGAAGCTGCAGAGTTTGAAGAAAAAGACATTAAAAACAGAAACGTTCCTTCACTGGAACTTCTTCTGATGTAAAATTCTAATATTTCTGCAGCAGTGGAGACCTGCCGACAGCACGGTGACACCTCGTCTTCCAGGTTTTATCACCTCCATCAGCTGTAAAACATCATCAGCATTAATCTGGGTGTTTTCTTTCTCTGTCCAGGTAATGATCTGTTCCTGGTGGCGGTCCATGAGTTGGGTCACGCTTTGGGTTTGGAACATTCCAACGATCCTAGCGCCANAGATATTGTTTGTAAACGTGAGTCAGTTTTTAACAAATTAAGTTGTTTTCATTATTTACTGATTGTAATAACGGCTGCAGTGATACAGAAAAAAGAAATGGCGAGTTCAAAGGTTAGTTTGATTCTAAACAAAGAGAAAATAAAAGCTGCAGATCTGTGAGTCTGGAAGTGATGTTACATGAAGTCAGCTGTTGGACACCGAGGCTGTAATCCTGAAACACAACGGCTGGAGAGAAGAAGAAACGATAATTATGTTGTATAATTAGGTTCAGACGGAGTCAAACCAATTACAGAACTGAAGAAATGTATTAATCTGCAGCAGCTCAGTGTCACATTTAACTAATGATAGATTCAGGAAGACGCGACTCTGCAGCCTCATCACAAGTCTGACGAGATGCAGAAGAGCATCAACTTCCTTCTACATGGAAGATCGACCTGATAAAATCATCCCAATTTATCTGTTCACACTATGTTTTAACCCAAAATTCTACTTTTTGAATCATCACAAGGATTATCAGGTGAACTCAGGTGGATTATCAGGTGAACTCAGGTGGATTATCAGGTGGATTATCAAGTGAACTCAGGTGGATTATCAGATGGATTATCAGGTGAACTCAGGTGGATTATCAGATGGATTATCAAGTGAACTTAGGTGGATTATCAGATGGATTATCAGGTGAACTCAGGTGGATTATCAGATGGATTATCAGGTGAACTCAGGTGGATTATCAGATGGATTATCAAGTGAATTTAGGTGGATTATCAGGTGAACTCAGGTGGATTATCAGATGGATTATCAAGTGAACTTAGGTGGATTATCAGGTGGATTATCAGGTGAACTCAGGTGGATTATCAGATGGATTATCAAGTGAACTTAGGTGGATTATCATCATTTCTTTGATGTTAATTTAAAACTCTGGTTTTAAAAGCAGCTGCTGATAACAACATGTTTTAATTGCTTTAGTTTTTGGTAAAACACATAACAAGGTATAATCTGTGCATTTGGACTGACCTCATTTTAAATCATTCAGAGGGTCACATGATCTCTTTTCTGATATTTAAACGAGTGTATGTTTTGACAAATTGCATAAAGACACAAAAATAACAGCAAACTATGATGAAGAGAAGGAAACTGGTGCCACATTGGCCTGTATTTGTGTTTGTTTAGATCTAATTAGGTCATGGATGTAAATGAAATGCATTCAGTAGCTTTATAATCCGACACATTCAGGCTTTTCCTCATCAGACAGAAACATCTGTTCCCTCTGGATTCAACATGTTTCCATTTATACAGGCACGTTTTAACTTCCTGCAGCAGCGCCTCATTATTTATGCATGTACAGGTTTAAAGCTGCTTCATGAGTGTGAACATGTGAGTTGGAGGGAACTGTTTGCGGCGTGTCTGAATGACCCCTGAAGCTGCAGAGTTTGAAGAAAAAGACATTAAAAACAGAAACGTTCCTTCTGATGTAAAATTCTAATATTTCTGCAGCAGTGGAGACCTGCCGACAGCACGGAGACACCTCGTCTTCCAGGTTTCATCACCTCCATCAGCTGTAAAACATCATCAGCATTAATCTGGGTGTTTTCTTTCTCTGTCCAGGTAATGATCTGTTCCTGGTGGCGGTCCATGAGTTGGGTCACGCTTTGGGTTTGGAACATTCCAACGATCCTAGCGCCATCATGGCTCCTTTCTATCAGTACATGGATACGCACAACTTCAAGCTGCCTCTGGACGACCTGCAGGGCATTCAGAAAATCTACGGTGAGGATTTCCCAAAGAAAATGATTCTTCCTGCATGTTTCATTCATCATGTGGCTGACTGCCAGAAAAACCAGGAACAAATTGAAATCCAAAAAAATACAAAAGATTCATGCACATGCTGCTGCTGCCAAATCAGATCAAATGCAGACAGAATGTAAACAACCTTCAGGTTAACTGTTCATTTCATCTAAATATGGACAAACTGCAGCAGAGCAGAGATGCTGTCCGGTGGTCACAGTGATGAGCAGACCTTCCTCTGACGTGGATTTGTTAAATAAAGAAGCACAAAATGATAAACTCTGAAACAGAACAGTCTGTTAAACAGGATGGAAAAAATAAACTAGCATTATAATATAGAGACTGTGTTTACATGATGCTTGGAAGGAAAATATAAAGAAAGAACAAGCAGATCTTACTGAGGAATCCAGAAAGTTTTTGGAGTCTTTGAGGTGTAAACGTGCACAAACACAAGACTTCACTCGGGACCTAAAAGCAAAATCTTGCCAAGTAAAAAGAGCAGATATAAATGATTAATCCAGAAGCCCCGAGAGCAGCTGAATTATAAAGAATGTTCAGAGTCCAGCAGCAGAAATGTTGTGATCATGAGAAGAATCAGGCTGTGCAGCTTCTGTCTGGAAAGAGCTAAATGAAAGGAAACAAGCTGCGTGGCTGTTTTTTAGTTTTCACTAGAGACACTTTGTTCTATTTTAGAAGAAGAAAGATGCTTCACATTTCAATCAGCTCTGCTTTTTAAACAAACAGCAGACATATTTCCTGTCAGGCTTTCTGTCTGTGATGAGGAATAATCACAACTGCTTCTGTGGAAATGTTGTGTAACATTTATTTTTGATGCAAAGACAGAAGAAGGCAGAGATGAATCTGCCATCCACATCATCCTTCACCTTCTACAAACACCCAGAGTCTCAATCTGCAGCATTTATCTAGCAGGTTATCTGCTTCCTTCAGAACAAAATGGATCCTCATAGTAAAGGTCACTATGCACAGCTGACATTTCAAATCACAGCTGAAGGCAAATCCTGACCAGAAGCATGAGGTCTTTTCACTGCTCTTCAGTGTTCTGTGGATAAATAAGCCTGTTAGATGTTCCTCATGTTTGAGACCCAGTTCTGATGCTCAACAACAGTCATGACAAAGACACAGTCCGTAAGACCTCGTCCCTCATTACTGTCTCATCTCTTCTTACTCTCACAACAGTGATCTGAATGAGACACAGGTATGTGGTTACCATAGTGACCTGAATGAGACACAGGTGTGTGGTTACCATAGTAACCTGAATGAGACACAGGTGTGTGGTTACCATAGTGACCTGAATGAGACACAGGTGTGTGGTTACCGTAGTGACCTGAATGAGACACAGGTGTGTGGTTACCGTAGTGATCTGAATGAGACACAGGTGTGTGGTTACCGTAGTGACCTGAATGAGACACAGGTGTGTGGTTACCATAGTGACCTGAATGAGACACAGGTGTGTGGTTACCGTAGTGATCTGAATGAGACACAGGTGTGTGGTTACCATAGTGACCTGAATGAGACACAGGCGTGTGGTTACCGTAGTGACCTGAATGAGACACAGGTGTGTGGTTACCGTAGTGATCTGAATGAGACACAGGTGTGTGGTTACCATAGTGACCTGAATGAGACACAGGCGTGTGGTTACCGTAGTGACCTGAATGAGACACAGGTGTGTGGTTACCGTAGTGATCTGAATGAGACACAGGTGTGTGGTTACCATAGTGACCTGAATGAGACACAGGCGTGTGGTTACCGTAGTGACCTGAATGAGACACAGGTGTGTGGTTACCATAGTGATCTGAATGAGAAACAGGTGTGCGGTTTCAGGCTTTACCTGCTGTGGTACTGTTAAAAAACGTTACTCATATTATACGAGACTCTTGGAGTCAAAGTACTTTTTACTATCACCATGAACTTTATTCTAAGCTCTGAGGAGAGATTTAATCTGCATTTGGAGACACACAAACATACAAATCAACAGAATGAAAACAAAGATGCTAAACAACCAACTTATCGAGACTGTAAACATGATTCACAACAAGCAGGAATAAAACCAACAAACGTTGCAGCTACAGCTGTTTCCTGCACGTTGGCGTCGCAGACAAGCATCACAGCAGTGAAGGTCATGACCTGTTGACTCACCTTGTTGCTGCGTGTCTCGGTGTCTGACTCGTTGTTGCTGTTGTGTCACCTCAGGCATCCCCACAGCCATGTTGGAACCCACCCGGCCGTTACCCACACTACCTTCTCGACGGACGCACTCCACCTCAGAGCGCAAGCACGACCGCCATCCACGCCCGCCCGGCGACAGACCGGCGCTGCCTGGAAATGGCAAACCCAACATCTGTGATGGAAACTTCAACACTGTGGCGCTCTTCAGACGGGAGATGTTTGTTTTTAAGGTGAGTGAAGACTGAAACATACAAAAAACCTGCTCTGTGTGATGAAGTTCCATAAACGTTGACTCATTCAGGTGAAACAGAAAAAGGTTCTTTCAACCTTAACAAGGGGAGATGAAGGATTTAGGGTTAGGGTTCCTGCCATCATCTGAAACAAGTTAGTCATCAGTTAAACATCGCTGGTACAAAGCAGCTCCACGAATTAACTAGTTCAAACATGAGAAACGGAACATTCAACGTGAACATGGTGAATAACTGAACATGTTTAAAATAAATAACTGAACTGCAGTTTAGAAGTTACAAAACCACACAACCTAAACAAAATATTAATAAATGAGATCAGGTTTCTTGCACAGTGCGGTGCATGACTCTGCAGGTTGATGTGTGTCAAGAATAAAACATGCATGTGCAGTTTCCTGCAGAAAGGGTTTGAGTTCTCTGCTGAGCTCCTGGTGTTGAAAACAAGCGCTCCCTCTCATGAGAAGAAGCTCCCTGCTGCACATGCTGCTACCCAGTTCACGATCATCACCATCAGCCATGTTGCAGCGCAGCCAGGGACACGCTACTGCAGCCGTGATGGTGAACTCATGATGTTCACATGCAACACGTCTGCACATTTAAATATGTTTATCACACAGAGAAGAGTTTGGTTTGATAAATTAAACACCTGCTTCACAAATAAAACATGTTATTTAATAACAGCAGCTCCGTGGATGCTAAAGCTAAATGACCTACTTTCTGTTTTTCTTCTGTTTAAAACATTAATGTGATGCTTGAACATCTGAGCAGCTGACTGTGTTTCATCACATAAGTAATGCAGCAGCTGAATCACACCAACATTTCTGTACAGAAGATATAACAGCTTCATGTACTGAACATCCATGTGTCATTTAAATTAATGCTAGTTAAATAACCTGAAGCACATGAGAACCGTACGTTACAAGTGATACCTGAAAGAAAATCTTTGTGTGAAAGCAGCAGAGTTTCATGTTGAGATCCATTTAAAAATCAGAAATATTTATTCTGACGTTTGTTAAATGGATTTCAGACAAGATGGCAGCAGACTCATCCAACCCTCCGTCTGTCTTCAGGACCAGCTGTCAGCGAGCATCTTCCTCTCCTCTGTCAGCTCACACGTCCACACCTGTCTGTCTCTGCTCTGCACTTTTTACCTCCCCGTCTGCCCTTCGGTTTGTCTGTCCATCTTCATCTGTGTCAGACTAACGTGAGAAAGCAGCTTGAGTCACCAGAGGAACTTTGTTCTGGTTAAGAAAACGATGTGATTTAGTGGGAAACATTTACAGTTCTACAATGAAACTACATCAACTTTGATATTTACCCATCAGGGTATAAAAACTAGTCCTGAAATTAGTTCAATCAAACCTCAGATGATCAACATTTTAAATATTAAATCATGTCATTATTTATTTAAATAAAACTAAATCAAACTGCAGAAACAGTGAGTGTAAAAACTAAGTTCATTCTTATGTGAGTCCGTCGTTCTGCAGTTAAAAAGATTTTTGCAAACCAGAAAATATTTCAGACAAACCTCCAGGGAGTGGACGTCCCTGCACCTTTGGTCAGAGGTCAGAGGTCAGACTGTGCTAAAAAATCACACTCAGATGCTACATGCTTCAGTTAGCAGGTAGTTTAAAGTTCACAACAGCAAAATTAAAGTTTGGATCATCTGCAGGAAGAAGACTTGTCTCCAAGCAAAGGTTCTTAAAGTTTAATCTTAACAAACATCAAGACTTCTGGAACGATGTCACAGAGGAAAGAAAAGTGTTTACCCATAATGCACTGCAGCACTTTTGGAGAAAACGAAACAGCATTTTAGCACAAACAGCTCATTCCAGCTGTCGGCAGGGTGGTGGAGGGCTGATGGTTTGGGCTTGTTCTGCAGCACCAGGACCTGAACGCATCACAGTCACTGAGTTGACCTCTGACCTCTGTATACTGAAGTGTTCTAGAGTCTGATGTTTATCTTTTCTTTAACAATCAAACCAATTTTTAACGTAAGAATATATTTTTAAATGTCAGAGTCGATTTTATTCATTTCGGAGGTAAATGTCTTGAGAAGTAACCAATAGCGACGCTGAGTGATGATGTAATCCTCATCAGTCCTCGTTAATTAGAAAAGCAGGTTGTTTTTTGGGGGTTTTGTTGAGACACAAACAACAACAAGAGCTGATGGGTTTGAAAGAAAACACTCGTGTCTCCTTTTAGCTGCATATGAAGAATTGATTTGTTTCCTTCTGTTTGGGTCCAGACACAGAAGCATTAGCTGGATTTCATCGAATCAATTGAGATGATGTGTGTGTTTGTTGTGAGCAGATCTTTGTGTGGATGTTTTGACCTGCTCTGATTTGGAGACTGATCTTCAGAGAACTGTTTTTCCTTGTTCAGGACTGGTTCTGTTCTGGTGCCAGAGTCCAGTTCTTTGCTTGTTCTCTGAAATCTAGTTGTTGGTTTTCTGAGCCTGCTGTCAGGAGACAGATTATCTTCACAGCCACTAACTGACGTTCTGGGTCAGTCGATGTGTCTCCTCATACCAACCAGATGACTCATTAGATGCAGAAGATTAGTTTCAAGGTCTCCCCAGATGATGGAGCTTGTGACCTTCTCTCTTAGGCTGAGCTGGACGCCCTACAGAGGAAGCTTGCTCTTTCCACCATGATCCAAAGTCATCCATGACTCTTCTCTGTTTAATGTTTCTGCTGGAGATCATGCCGAGGCTGTAAGTTTAGTCTAAAGCTTCTACCTGTTGTGTTCCAGGACCGCTGGTTTTGGCGTCTGAGGAACAACAAGGTGCAGGAAGGTTATCCCATGCAGATTGATCAGTTCTGGAAGGGACTTCCTCCTCGCATTGATGCCGCCTATGAGAGGTCTGATGGAAAATTTGTCTTCTTCAAAGGTAAGAGGAGAAACACGTTTATTTCTGAGGGTTCATTAACATAAAAAAACGTGCATGTGAGATACAACAAGCCGAAAACAGAAAACAGCACTGGGGTGCTGGACCAGGGCCAAAACCTTCTGTTCATTGTGAGGAGCTTCTTGTGGTCTCTAGCTCCTCCTGTGGTGGCCTGGACTTTGAGTATTGTTATTATTAAATCAACAAAACTGGTTCATCTCTTGAGTTTTGGAAACTTTTATGTCTGAAAGATTCAGTTATGAGGACTAGAACTGAGTGAAAATCAGCCAAAGTTCTATAAAAGACTTTTGAAAACCTTCAGAACATCTGGAGAACTGCTGATCCAGAACCACTTCAGCAGAATGCAGGAACGTCTGACTGCTGGGAAGGAAGAAGTAAAGAAATGAGGACTGGACCAGGACTGTCAGTCCTTGGTGTCTCATTTCTCCTCTCGTTTCAGGTGATAAGTTCTGGGTGTTTAAGGAGGTCACGGTTGAACCGGGTTACCCGCAGAGCCTGGTGCAGCTGGGCAGCTTCCTCCCCAGAGATGGTATCGATGCAGCGCTACGTTGGGACACTGTTGGGAAAACATACTTCTTCAAAGGGAACCAGTACTGGCGCTACAACGAGGAGAAGCACACCGTAGACCCGGGATACCCCAAACCCATCAGTGTGTGGAAGGGGATCCCGGACGCTCCACAAGGAGCCTTCATCAGCAGGGAGGGATGTAAGTTACATTACTCTGTTTTACAGTCTGAAATAACGTCTAGCTTTTAGCTTCAGATCAACTCACACCAGCAACCCTGTGACATCCGGTCCTGTGAGGCAAAACATGTGATAAGTTGTTTTATATGAGAACCGCAGGAACAGAATTTAGATTATAAAGTAGTTTTAACTGAAAGACGACGTGGTGGAACAACATGTGGGTGTAAATCAGCATCATATGTTTGTGTCAGGCAGAATGAATCCAACTCAAACTAAATCCTGTTGTTTATGTGACATACTGTGTTATTAGCATGTTGCAAACTGAAGTCACATGTTAAATAATGAAACAGTTCTATCAGCCTGAGTGGAGGTTTCAGACAGATTCACTCAGACTTTATGGAGGAAGAATCCGTCATCACCTCTGTGACCTGACGTCGACCTCAGTGGGAGTCTCTACAGGCAGATGAACACTGGAGCTGGATCTTTGTGTGACATGGTGACTCTGTCGATCTGGCAGCGTGTCACACTGTTGATGAGAAACTGGGACTTTAGGTGAAGCAGAAGCTTGTTGTAATCAGGCCAAAACTCTGTAACTCCATTCTACTATTTTCATATGAATCAGCTGATGTTGGCACCGTTCGTGTGTGTGTGGTTTTATTGATCAGAAATGAGTCAGAACGTTTCTAGCTAACAGGGATGACGTGTGACGTTGGGTGTTCTGGGTTTCTGTTCTTAGAGTTTCTCAGAGTTGACAGGCTGATACTACTTTTATATTGTTCTGCAGTTAGTTGTAATAAAACAATGTTTTGCTTATATTGTATGAAAATGTAGATAATCATTTAATATAAGTGTATATTTTACTTTTCTAAACAGTATCAGAAAAAGCCTTTTGATGAAGGTAAGACAGGTTTGTTAGCTTCAGTATTCTGTGAATTGAGCCAGAACAAAGTGCAGCTTCTAAAGTTTAACTAGTAAAATGTGTCCTGAAACGCTTTTGATCTGTCCAGCTTCTTCATATAGAATAAACAACCTCAGATGATAAAATAACTGTAAATATGTGCAGTTACCAGAATTTTCCATTTGTAGACATGGGTTTATGGGATTTCTTTGGTTGATCATTGTGATCTGGGCTGCAACCAGCAGCCTTCACCTTGGAGTTCTAATGCACTGAAGAATCTATTAGCATTTATTTTGCTGTAATTCTCTCACACTTTAGTCAATTTTCACACCCTGTATCTTTTATAAATCATGTAAACATGTAAATGTACACCTGACGCTCCGATCGCTTCAAACGCGTTTGGTGTGAACGCACCGTTAGAGTTTTATACAGTCACAGTTTAAGTTATAGGATTGTTTGGGATAATTTGTTAACTGAAGCCACCTGTGGTTCCCATGGGGACCTTAATGAGCCACCTGTGGTTACCATGGTGACCTTAATGAGCCACCTGTGGTCTGAGCTCAGATTGTTATACAGGTGGCGTCAGAGTTTCAACCAGCAGCTGTTTTCTTTAGAAACTTTCTAGTTATTGATGAAATTCAGTTGTTATACTGCCATGACTGGCAGCCATGTGAAGGGGGCGTGGCCAAGTGACACCACAGGACATGATGTTAGTACATTGTATTTATTATATACACCGACTTTAAGTTCTGTTCAGTTAGAGATTCTTTCTGAAGATGTTAACCGTTAACGGACGTGCTGCTGAAGTGTAATAATCTCTATTTAACCCAGCAGCTCTGAAGCTCAGTGTAATACTCTGAGTAACTTTATTTCACCTTCAGGCTTCAGTTCCTACAAAAGTTGTAGACATTAAATATTTTTTAATCAAATTCTATAAAGTAAAGAAAACTTGATGATAAACTGAGTATCAGGATGGATCCTGTTAGAAGAGGATGTACTCAGTCAGAATTAGTTTTATGTAAAATTTACTAGAAATCATTAGAGTTAAACCTCCATTTGACTTCCTGTTTCTTAAATCAGGTCAATACTCTGTCTACAGACTTTTTATACAGAAATTATCGATTTTAAAATGTCATTAACAGTTTTAGAGTTGATGAAACGTACAAAAGTCCAGGTTTTTACCTACATTTGTTCCTCCTTCCTTCGTTGTCCCTGCCCTCAGACTACACCTACTTCTACAAGGGAAAGGATTACTGGAAGTTCGACAACCAGAAGCTGACGGTGGAACCTGAATATCCAAAGTCTATTTTACGTGACTGGATGGGCTGCTACCAGTCCGACATGGAGCACTCTGGTGGTAACCGTGGAGACCGGCAGCTGCCTCTGGATGACGTGGACATCATCGTGACCATTAATGACGCCCCGACGACAGTCAACGCCATTGCTGTGGTGATCCCCTGCATTCTGTCACTGTGCATCCTGGTGCTGGTGTACACCATCTTTCAGTTTAAAAACAAAGGTGCGCAGCAGAACACCATGACACAGCACTATTACAAATATCCAGTTCAGGAGTGGGTATGACAGACAAACATGTCTTAAAGCTGAAGAAGTTGAGCCGCCATTTCTAACTTGGCTGATAACCGCTGATGGCCTACAAGGTCGGCGAAGGTTAAGCTAAAAGATGCTAACTCTGCTAGCTAATGAAGCTGCACAATAAAAAGCTCTGTGGAGGTAGAATTAGACTTTGAAGCAAAGTGTTTTTGTCAACCTCACGAGACCCGTCAGTGTTTAAGGATGACTGACAGTCAGATCAACTCCAGGATAATCTGAGAGACAGAAAAGCAGACGTCACATGTTCAGTCCTGCATTTATATGAAGAAAAAGGAAAACGGACTGCGAGGACTTTAAATTCACCATCTCTTCTACGTGTAAAAATACGCAGGCTGAGAGGGAGAAAACAGGTCTAACACCAACTAGTACACATGGACTACTTTAGTTAATAAGACTGGCTCAAGAAAAAAGAACAAACTTAAGATAAACTTGAAAATAAAATATAGGTAGAAAGGCCATAACAAAAGAAAACCAAGGAACTATCTGTGGATCATTTTCAGTTGTAAAACTGTTAGAGGACCTTTTTCTCTCTTTTCACAACTAAACACTCATCACTGTTGATTTTACTGACATGAAACAAACATCAGCTGATCACAGGAACAAACAAACTGATTTATGGATGTTGTACTGGTGGGTAGAACAGTGAGTCGTCAGACAGTTCAGCAACCTTATTGCTGTCTAACCTTCTGCACGAACATGAAGCCTATAACTATCAAAGTGCTAAATTTGGGACTGTGGATTCGTTTTAACTGGACTAGTGAAGACTAGAAGTAAAGATTCTTTACTTTTACTCTTACTGTTGAATGAAAATATACATTATTTCAGATTTTGTGCATCTTTGACATTTAGGAGAGCTTTAGATTTGACTATAGTGGAAAAAGTGAGAACATACGTGATGAGAGTGTTTATACTGATTGTACAAAAAGTAACTGGTCATTGCTGTAATTCAGGAAAACGTAGGCCGTGTTTTGATGTTTTACTTGAACTTAGTTTATTTCTTGCATGTAGCAGCAGTGCACATCACACGTAAAGGCTGGTACAAACTGGTTTTCTGTCATACTGATGCCTTTATTTGATGGATGTTTTCTATCAGCAGCTGAACTACATGCTGTTTATACAATCAGCTGTTACTAGAGATTTTTACACGTTTCAAATTAGTTTGCAAAATAACACATCACAAATATTAACGTCTTGTTTCTAAAGAAGGAAAAGTCAGGTTCGTCTTGGGTAAATCCTCGTATCTGATTGGCTGTCGTAATTTGTCTTGAACTTCCAGTTTTTATTACTTTCATACTTGAATGTTTGAGTCACAGTTTTGTGCTTCGGGCTTCACTGGTTTCACTTTAAATGGGTCGACACGTTGTGTCATAGAACTGAAATGTAGAGGTGTTGCTTTGCTGGCGTTGCTTGTGAAAACAACTTGAAATTTTGAAGTGCCAGTGCAGATGTCAAGCGGTCACGTTGTGTGACTAATGACACGACTGACGGCTGCTGCAGCATCAGAAGTCAGACGCACTCATCTCCGAGTTAAAGCAGCATATTCATCTGCACTTTGACTCTGTTTGTTCTCTGGTTTGTGTTTTTGTGGCTTCATTAGTTCGTGTGCGAGAAGGTCATAAATTACTTTATAAGAAAACTTGGGAAGTTGTTTCAGAAATCCTTATTTCTAAATAATTTATTTAATGGGAAAATTGTCTTCACAGATGAAACAGTGTATTCTAGTCTGAATAAAAAGATGGACGAGTTCCATCAGATTTTATTTCACCTAATCATTTAGGATCTGAGCATGTTACCTGCTGCAGTTCTCAGATGAACGTCTTCGTCTTTACTGAATTCAGGAGCGTCTGATTCAGATAATTAAGACCAATTTCTCACTTTCAAGATTAAAGACATGATGTCAAGGGTTAGAAGGTCAGATCGTATTTCCAGAATTAAGTTGAAATAAACAAACTCATGAACTTCATGATGGTCTTCATGATGGTCTTTATGATGGTCTTCATGGTGGTCTTCATGATGGTCTTCATGATGGTCTTCATGATGGTCTTCATGGTGGTCTTTATGATGGTCTTCATGGTGGTCTTTATGATGGTCTTCATGATGGTCTTTATGATGGTCTTCATGGTGGTCTTCATGATGGTCTTCATGGTGGTCTTCATGGTGGTCTTCATGATGGTCTTCATGGTGGTCTTCATGGTGGTCTTCATGATGGTCTTCATGATGGTCTTCATGATGGTCTTCATGGTGGTCTTCATGATGGTCTTCATGATGGTCTTCATGATGGTCTTCATGATGGTCTTCATGGTGGTCTTCATGATGGTCTTCATGATTGTCTTCATGATGGTCTTCATGATGGTCTTCATGATGGTCTTCATGATTGTCTTCATGATGTCTTCATGATTGTCTTCATGATGATCTTCATGATGGTCTTCATGATGGTCTTCATGATGGTCTTCATGATGGTCTTCATGATTGTCTTCATGATGATCTTCATGATTGTCTTCATGATTGTCTTCATGATGATCTTCATGATGGTCTTCATGATGGTCTTCATGATGGTCTTCATGATGATCTTCATGATTGTCTTCATGATGGTCTTCATGATGGTCTTCATGATTGTCTTCATGATGCTTCAGACTGGTCAGGAGGAGACACATCTGGACTGCAGGCAGGTCAGTCCAGCTCTCACAGGTCTGAAGTTTCTCCAAAGCTCCAGCTGTGGTGCCTTCACAGACCTCAGCCTGGTAAAAACAAAAACATGGACTCATCTGTCCACAGAAGACATGTCCACTCTCTGATTGTCCCTCAGAGAACGTGGCCTTGAAGGTCCTCTGAGACTCCCTCAAACTCTTCATCATGTTTCAAATATTTTCTAACATGATTGTTAGTTTGGCTCCAGGTGTTGAACCGGGACGCATCGTCCTGTGGAATGAGTCTCTGGTTGATGAGGAACCCTCACCTGTCACCTGTTTATCTGAACCTTGTTTATATTTTCTAAAAAGGATGTTGGTCAGTTAGAAAACTTGAAAAATCACAAACCAACTTCCTAACTTTTCTTGAAGTGGATTTTTTTATGCTAAAAAATAATTTTGGGTTACTGTTACTGTCGTTGTTTATCATTCAGAGTAATTTATTGTCTGGACTTTACTATAATAATATTTT